>SJYC01064268.1:0-10534 GCA_006408675.1 Madoqua kirkii | reverse complement strand
AGTAAGTCAGGCAAATATCATATGATATCACCTATATGTGGAGTCTAAAATATGACACAAATTAACTAATTTAAAACAGACTCACAGGCATAGAAAACAAATTTATGGTTACCAAAGGGGAAAAGGTGTGGGGGGAGGGACAAAGTAGGAGTTTAGGATTAGAAGATACACACTGATATGTGTATATAAAATAAACAATAAAGTCCTGCTGTATAGCACAGGGAACTAGATTCAACATCCTGTAATAGCCTATGATGGAAAAGAGTATGAAAAAGTGTACATATATATAAATATATAAATATGTACATAAAACTGATTCACTTTGCTATATACCACAAACTAACACAAACTGTAAATCAACTACAATTTTAAAACTTCTATCTTTAGACTAATTTTAATTCTGCATTTTGTTCACCTAAACTTATGTCCAAATAATTTTCCATTTTATTATTTATTATTTGAGTAAATTTTTATTGATGGTGATGGTTTAGTCACCAAGTCTTATCCAACTCCTGTGACCCCATGGACTGGGGCCTGCCAGGCTCCTCTGTCCATGGGATTTACCAGGCAAGAATACTGGAGTGGGTTGCCCTTTCCTTCTCTAGGAGATCTTCGCAACCCAGGGATCAGGTAGGTTCCCGTTAGTTGTCACTTTAAGGCTGTGATGGACATTCTTGCAGAGAACAGGACTTTTCAGGGTCTCTCGCAATCTTTCCATAGCTGAGGAAGTCAGTTCAGTTCATTCGCTCAGTCATGTCCAACTCTTTGCAACCCCATGGACTACAGCACATCAGGCTTCCCTGTCCATCACCAACTCCCGGAGCTTGTTCAAACTCATGTCCATTGAGTCGGTGATGCCATACAACCATCTGAGGAAACCAAGACCAGAAGAAATGACTTAGGATCCCAGGATCCCACAGCAGTAGGTCAGAACCTGAGGGTGTGGGGAGCACTAACATCTAAGGCCTCTCTCTTCCCGAGACCCTGAGTGCTTTACCTGAGGTCTCCGGAAGGTACACGTCAATCCTGGAAGTCCAGTGACTGAAAAAGGAGCCAACAGAGGGCGTGGTGATGTTTCCAGCCTCCGTCTCTCTGATCCCTGGCTTCTGGTGCCCACTCTCTGGCTGGAAGATCATCCTTAGTAGAGCCGACAGCCTTTGGTGAAGTCCTTCTTATGAGGATTAGTCCCAGGAAGGAGGAAAATGACTTTGCCCTCCTGAGAGAAAGAGAGGACTTTCCTGAGATCAGAGTTAGGGGTCACAGCCTCTGAAGACTCTGCCCACTTCTCCAAGTTTGGATTTGGATGGGCTACAGTCATTTGGATCCTGTACATTCCAGAGGTGTGGGCATCTCAGTGAGGGCCCAGAGCAGGGGCGTTGGCTTCATAGTGTCGGTGGTGCATGTGTGCATGCTGAGTCACTGTAGCTGTAGTCTGACTGTAGCCTACCAGGCTCCTCTGTCCAAGGGATCCTTCAGGCAAGAGTACTAGAGTGGGTTGCCATGCCCTCCTCCAGGGGATCTTCCCGACCCAGGGACTGAACCTGGACCTGCTGCATCTCCTGAATTAGCAGGCGGGTTCTTCCACTAGTGCCACCTGGGAAGCCCAGGTGTTGGTGAAAGTGAAAGTCGCTCGGTCGTGTCCGACTGTTTGCCACCCGATGGACTTCCACAGTCCATGGAACTCTCCAGGCCAGAATACTGGAGTGGGTAGCCTTTTCCTTCTCCAGGGGATCTTCCCAACCCAGGAATCGAACCCAGCTCTCCTGCTTTGCAGGTGGATTCTTTACCACCTGAGCCACAAGGGAAGCCCAAGAATGCTGGAGTGGGTAGCCTATCCCTTCTCCAGGGGATCTTCCCAAACCAGGAATCAAAGCGGGGTCTCCTGCATTGCAGGTGGATTCTTTACCAACTGAGCTATCAGGGAAGCCCCAGGTGTTGGTGGATTTACTCATTCGTGAGTTCATCCATGCCACAAGCAGCTTATATCATGCTTGTGCTTCAGAGTCACCAGTAACATTGTTGTGACCTAAGGAGAAAGACATGGATACAGACATGTGCCACGTGTAGCTCTGGGATGAGCTCTCCTTTGAGTGATTCCAGGAGGACTTCCTGGAGGAGGGACCTAAGAGTCTGAGAGCTGAAGGGCCAGCGGGAGTTAGCCAGGGGAAGGGCCACCTGCCCCATGGCCTTGTGTCCAAGCTCCCAATCTGCACTCCCTCCTAATTTATCTTCTAGGAGAGTTGAAGATGCAGACTAGTTCATTGGAAACAGGCCTAAAAATGGTAGCATTTACACTAATCCTCGGAAATATCATGAGATTAAATTCAGAATGAGGCTGGGAGTCTGTAATGGAACAATGTGTGAGGGGAGAAAGAGTTTGGGCTCTAGGGCCTGCGGCTCTGAATTCAAATCCTGATCATCTTTTTTACCAGCTGAGTGGTTTGAAGGAAATTGCCCAAGATCTCTGGATTTCTTTACTCATCTTTAAAGTGGGTACATAACCATGCCCACCTGTGGAAGGCAGAATATCAACTCCCCAAGTGTCCACTTCCTAATTCCTGGAAACACACATATGCTATTTTACACGGCAAAAGGGGTTTTGCAAATGTGATGAAGTCAAAGGTGTAGGATGGGGAGGTTATCCTGGATTATCCATTAGGTCCAGGGTAATCACAGGCGTCCTTATAAGAGAAGCAGGAGAGCTGTAATCAGAGAAGGAAATGCCATAGTGTAGCGGAGGTTGTGTAACGGTGACTCTGAAGATGGTGGGAGGGGCCGCAAGCCAAGGCGTGCAGGCGGCCTTGAGAAGCTGAGAAAGGGAGGGACAGATCCAGAAGGGACACAGCCCTGCTGACAACTGACTTTTTAAAAAAATAATTTTATTTATCTGTTTATTTCTGACTGTGCTGGTTCTTCATTGCTGTCGACTGGCTTTTTCTCTAGTTGCAAAGAGCAGGGGCACTTGTTTCAGTGCCAGTGTTTCTCTGAGAAGGCAGTGGCGCCCCACTCCAGTGCTCTGGTCTGGAAAATCCCATGGATGGAGGAGCCTGGTAGGCTGAGTCCATGGAGTCACACAGAGTCAGACACGACTGAGCGACTTCACTTTCAATTTTCACTTTCATGCACTGGAGCAGGAAATAGCAACCCACTCCAGTGTTCTTGCCTGGAGAATCCCAGGGACGGGGGAGCCTGGTGGGCTGCCGTCTGTGGGGTCACACAGAGTCGGACACGACTGAAGTGACTTAGCAGCAGCAGCTTCTCATTGTGGTGGCTTCTTTTGTTGTGAAGCACAGGCTCCAGGGCACACAGGCTTCAGTAGTTGAGGCACCTGGGCTCAAAAGTTGCTGTTCCCGGGCTCTAGAAAGTGAAGGTGCTCAGCTGTGTCCAACTCTTTGCAGCCCCATGGACTGTAGCCTACCAGGCTCCTCTGTCCATGGAATTTTCCAGGCAAGAGTACTGGAGTGGGTTGCCATTTCCTTCTCCAGAGGGTCTTCCTGACCCAGGGATGGAACCCTGGTCTTCCTCATTGCAGGCAGACGCTTTACCACCTGAGCCAGCAGGGTCTAGAGCACAGCTCAAGAGCTGTGGTGCATGGGCTTAGTTGCACTGCAGCACGTGGGATCTTCCTGGCCTGGTGATCAAACTTGCAACAACCAACTTTTGCTCCATGAGACCTATTTTAGACTTGTGATCCCAAGAACTGTGAGAGACTAAATATATGTTTCTTTAAGCCACTAAGTTTGTGGTAATTTTTTACGGCAGCCACAGAAAACTAATGCACCACCTTACACAATTTGTCATAGAAACCAAACCCAAAGTATATGAAGTCCACTGGGTGGTCCTGACAGTCAGTATTCAGAACATCTTTTGCCCCTTCCCTGGTGGCTCACATGGTAAAGAATTTGCCTGCGATGTGGGAGACCCAGGTTCAATCCCTGGACCAGGAAGATCGCCTGGAGAATGGAATGGCAACCCACTCCAGTGTTCTTGCCTGGAAAATTCTGTGGACAGAGGAGTCTGGTAGGCTACAGTCCATGAGGCCACATGGACTGTAGAGTCAGACATGACTGAGTGACTAACACTTGCCCCTTCCCAAGTTCTTATTACCTTGTTTCCAAATATATACTTACGATTCCTCCAACCCTGGGCAGTAATTGCCTATCAAAAGGACTTGCCAAATTTTTTTTTTCTTTCTTTCTTCTCACTGAGATTTTTGACAGTCTATTAAAATGGCTTTGGGCCCTAAAAACACTGAGAAAGACATTTTTGTTCATTTGATCTGCAATTAATTTCGGCTCCTGGCATTGCCGGTCAGCTTGGGCAGCTGTAAATAACTGCCGTCTTGCAGAAAGAGCTGGTTTTCCAAATTGCTCTTCCTGATCAGCGTTAACTCTCTGATGAGCGAAGGGCCGCAGAGTGTCACTCAGTCCATGCGAGCCTGAGGGTCTGCTGCCACGAGGCTGTTTTGTGGAGTGCGAGACATTCCGCTAAGAGGCAGGGATGTGTTTTAAATCAGGGGAAGCAGAATTCACATAAACCACTCTTCCTCCTTCCTTAGTAAGCGTTTGCAATTGTCAGGGAATGGATTATGTCATCGAGTTGAAGTTAAAAAGGAATCTACTGATTTCCACCACCCACTCTGCTTCCCAGCAAGTCTCACGATTTCATCATCAAAACTTTGAGTGTTTCCTTCAGTCTCAAGCCCCAGATCAACTGCGTGTTAGAGGAGAGTGTGGGTGGAAGTGATGATGCACTGTGATGTGGTCCCCAGGCCCTGCACTTACCAGTTGGCTGACCTTGGGCCCATTATTTAGCCTCTCTGGGCCCCAGTTTTCTCTTGGAGTAAGTGGTGGGGTGAGAACAAATCCTTATCTAAACAGGTTTATCCTGAGAACCATACAGTAATTCACAGTGCTTGGCATGGAGCAGGCACTCAATAAATGTTCATTATCATTATAATCTGAACTGTGTCCTCTGAAAATTCATACCATGCAGTTCTAACCTCTAGTACTTTAGAATGTGACCTGACTTGGAAAGAGGGTCATTTTGGATGTAATTGATGGAGCTCATACTGGAGCCAGGTAGACCCCTCATCCCACATGCAGGGGGCTTGAGTTTGATTCCTGGTTGGAGAACAGAGGTCCCACATGCCACGTGGCTGTAAAGTGAAAACAAAACAACATTGCTGGCCGAGGGAGCTGCCAGAAGGAAGGCCTGCATCAGTCAGACCCCGGCAGGAGAGGGCCGACCCAGCCCAGTGAACAGGAGGGGCCAGAGGGCAGATTAACTCGGGATGAGCAGGTCTGCAGGGTTAGGGGACTGCTCATCAGGACCCAGCAGCCGCAATATGCTGGTGGGATGGGAACCAAGGGACCAGCACCTGGTCCCCCTCCCTTCCTCCTTCTGATTTCTTACAGGAGCCATATTTGCTGACACCCTCTGGAGGCACAGGGCAAGGGGGCTGCTGGTCTAATCTTGCCGGTGTTCCTCCAGGACACGTGGATCTGCAGAGGTGGGTGGAGGATGTCTAGAGTGGGCTTTGTGCAGGAGCAGGAGTGTGTCTGCAAGTTAGAGGGACAGCTTGAGGGGCCGGCGGGGCTGGAGGGAGTGCAGCTAAGCGTGTCGAAGCAGGGTGTCCTGTTGCATTTTAGGAGGATCTCTCTGGCCACCATAAACAGATGTGGGCAGGGGTGGTGAGGACAGAAGCAGGGAGAGCGTGAGGAGGCTCGAAGAGAGGCTGCTTTGCCCAGTGAACCATCAAACTGAAGGAGCTCCACGGCGGGCCCCAAAGCTGAGTTCATTCAATCCTCCCTGACATGGGGAGACTCTTCCATCAATGAAGAATGCTTCTGCAATATTTCTTTGGGCCACAGCTTGGCAGGAAGAAACAAACCCCCACTTCCAATAAAAGACTAAGTCCCCAGTTTATCTAACAAAGATTTCAGAAGCTTAGCAGAGGGAGGGGCCACATCAAACAAAATTAAACCATGCTTCTCATTCGGCCCCCAGGCTCCCTGGGAGTTGGCTGCCCCGGGTGCCTCCACGTGGGCAGCACCCACCAGAGCTGAGAAGTTAAAATTCTGGCTAAACAGCTTTTCATATCTGGTGCTTACATCATCATTCAAGAAACGCTGACATAATCTACTGCCTGTGAGAAGAATGCTCGTGGACATGAGGACCCTGGCATTCTGAGAGCTCCTCGTCACAGGAGAGAGCATTAGGAGGGGAGCAAGGAAGCAGGGTGCAGAGTCAGGGCCTGGCATCCTCAAGCAGGCGAGTAGTTTTGCACCGGGAGCCCATTTCTCCAAAGTACACCTCCCACCTGGGAAGCCCCGGTGGCTTAGTGGTAAAGAATTCTCCTGCAACACAGGAGACCCAGATTCAATCCCTGGGTTGGGAAGACTCCCTGGAGGAGGGCATGGCTACTCACTCCAGTTATTCCTGTCTGGGAAATCCCATGGACAGAGGAGCCTGGAGGGCTACAGTCCATGGGGTTGCAAAGAGTCGGACACAACTTAGCGATTAAACAACAATAACAAACCCTCCCACCCACTCCCAACTCTTGATACCTTTTATCAGGTGGCTCTGAGTTTGGCCGAGGATGTTCTCTGAAACCCACCTGCTGAATGCCTAAAGCTTTGTTTCCCACTAAACTTCTGATTCCCTCCCCATCACTCCAGTAGCCTTCTTGGGCTCCCCTATATCTGGGTTTTCCCACGGCATCCCCCATCCAAGGGAGGAAGGCAGGGATCCCAGGCTCCAGATATGGGAGCACTGACTCCCAAGTCTGCTGGCCAGTCTGTCTTTCTCATCTCCTTCATGAGCTATTTTTTTCCCATTTGCCTAAAGTTGAGAAAGGTTCAAGTTATGATCATAAACCTCTTAAGGTCCACATTTTACTTTCCCAAGAGAGGCAGGAGGGAGGGACGTGTTCCCCTTAGAAGCTACAAAAGCTCTGGCCTGAAGCCATTTCTAAAGTGACTCAAGAGGAGAAGGCCCTCCCAGGACTTGAAAACCTGGAGAAGCCTGGTCTCCTGGCAACCTCTGCTGCGATTCCAGCAGGTTCCCATCCAAGTCTGATTTTGCCCTTTGCTTGAAATGTCTCAAGACCACTTGAATTTATTATACTTAAGGATCATTTGACCACCCTGGAATAACAATCATTTTGTAAGTTACCTTCTTCACTTCTCATACCTTTGGCCCAAACAGAGATACATGTCTCACACACATTCAACTTTGAAATAGAAATTTCCAAACAAACAGCTTCCTTTGTGGTTCAGCTGATAAAGAATCCACCTACAATGTGGGAAGCCTGGGTTCGATCCCTGTGTTGGGAAAATCTCCTGGAGAAGAGAAAGGCTACTCACTCCAGTATTCTGGCCTGGAGAATTCTATGGACTATATAGTCCATGGGGTTGCAAAGAGTTGGACACAACTGGTGACTTTCATTTTTCCAAACAAAATTTATGTTTCAGTGAATTATTTTTAATGTGTAATTTAGAGAGAGCCTTTTTCAAGTAGAAAATGATTTCTGAGACCCTGTCTTCTGAACATGGACTCAAACTCGCAGATAACCAAGGTCTCTGCTTCTTTTCAGACTGAGATTTATGAAGGCAAAGATTAGGTTAGCACTTGCATATTTAAAACAGAAGTAATAGCTGTTAAAAGTAATATGGAAATTTGACATTTTTTCTCATGCAGCCTGTGTTGGCTTTCCTTTCTTGGCAAGAAAGCTGAGTCAGCAATAATAACAAACACATCCTGTGTTCCTTTCTCCCATCCTTCCATAACTAAAGCCTAACCAATAATCCAGCTTCTGTCTAGAGCATCACTAATTGTTGGTGTGGCAAGGGCTCCTCAGAGACCCCCACCATCCCAGTGGTGTCAAGATCAAGGACAACCATTTGGGATACTGGGGTGCTGGCCTCTGTCTGGGAGGCATCTTGCTCCAGTGTTCAGGTCGTGTGTGTGTGTGTGTGTGACAGCAGATTTGAAGAAATGACAACAGTTTTGTCAAGCTGGATTTCTGCAGCCCGGGTCTGCATGAGTTCCCCTAGGCTAAAAGCCAGTCTATAATAGGCACCCAGTACCTAGTTGCTTAATTGAGTGAGACTCAATTACAGCCATTTGGGAAAGGAGCATCTGCTAAGTAGATGGAGCGCTTTGCCTCTGGCTGGGATCCACATCCTCTGCCCCCGGCAGTCAGATCAGGTGCTCTGAAGTAGGTGGAAACCCCAGCAACAGCGTTTCCTCTCTCTGAAGCCCTGCGCACAGTCAGCGCACATGCCTGCTCAGGAGCAGGAAGTCAGGCCAGGCAAAGGCTGAGTCTGCAGGACCCAGCAGGATCAGAAAGGGCCCGGCCTGGAATAGGACAGAAAGAACATGGGTATTTATATGTGTGCTCAATCACGTCCGGCTCTTTGTGATCCCATAGACTACAGCCCGCCAGGCTCCTCTATCCGGAAGATTCTCCATGCAAGAATATTGGAGTGGATTGCCATGCCCTCCTCCAGGGAATCTTTCCAACCCAGGGATCAAACCCATGTCTCTGGCATCTCCTGCATTGGCAAGTGGCTTCCTTACCATTGAGTCCACTGAGTGAACTCTTACTGGGCCCTGCCAACCCTGAGATGTCAGGAATTCTACCAACTGCTGAGTTCTTCAAACCCTAGATACTTAGCTGCAAACAGACAACACAATATAGACAGACTGACCTATAAAATTTGTATAAAGTAGGGTAAGTGAAGGGCTTCCCTGGTGGCTCAGTGGTAAAGAATCCACCTATAATGAAGGAGCTGCAGGTTCAGTCCCTGCATTGGAAAGATCCCCTGAAGGAGGGCACGGCAATCCACTCCAGTATTCTTGCATGGAAAATCCCATGGATAGAGGAGTCTGGCAGGCTACAGTCCATAGGGTCACAAAGAGTCTGACATGACTGAAGCAACTGAGCATGCACAATGTATATGAAATACTGTGCAGACACATAAGTCAGATTTGAAAGCTTTGATTGAGTCACATTTGAAATAAATGAAATTTTGTTGTTGTTATTGTTCAGTCACTCAGTCATGTCTGATTCTGCGACCCCGTGGACTATAGCATGTCAGGCTTCCCTGTCCTTTAGGCTCTCTTTTCCTTCCCTCCACCCTTTCCTTCTTTCTTCATTTCCTTCATCATTTAACAGACAATATGCTAAGCCCTGCTCTCCATCAGACCTGAGCTCCCTGTATGTGTTTGCTACAGCTGCATAACAAAGTATCACAAACTGAGTGGCTTAGACACGGACCTCTCACCTTTCTGGAGGGTGTTCATTGGAAGGACTGATGTTGACGCTGAAACTCCAATATTTGGCCACCTGATGTGAAGAGCTGACTCATTTGAAAAGACCCTAACATTGGGAAAGATTGAAGGCAGGAGAAGGAGACAACAGAGGATGAGATGGTTGGATGGCATCACCGACTCAATGGACGTGAGTTTGGGTAAACTCCAGGAGTTGATGATGGACAGGGAGGCCTGGCGTGCTGCGGTTCATGGGGTCACAAAGAGTCAGACACGACGGAGCAACTGAACTGAACTGAACTGAAGTCTGAAGCAAGGTGTTGGAGGGTGGATTCCTTCTGAGGTTGAGGGAGGATCTGTTCCAGGACTCTCCCCTGGCATCTGGACATTTGCTGGCCATCACTGGCTCTCCTCAGCTTGTGGAAGCATCACCCTGATCCCAGCCTTCATCATCACATGGCCTTCTCCTTGTGTGTGTGTCTGTGTGCTCATTTTCCCCTTTCTCTAAGGACACTAGTCACCCTGGATCAGGGCCCTAAGGGCCCCATTTGAACTTGATCGCCTCTATTGTTGTTGTCATTATTGTTTAGTTGCTCAGTTGTGTCTAACTCTTTTGTGACCGCATGGACTATAGCCTACCAGGCTCCTCTGTCCATGGGATTTCCCAGGGAAGAATATTGGAGTGGGTTGCCATTTCCTCCTCCAAGAGGTCTTCCAGACCGAGGGATCTAACCTGCGTCTCCTGCATTGGCAGGTGGATTCTTTACCACTGAGCCACCAGAGAAGCCCAGTTACCTCTGTGAAGACCCTATTTCCCAAATCAAGTGACATGCTAAGATACCAAGGGTAAGGCCTTCAACCTGTCCCTTTAGGGGAGGACACAATTCAACTCCTCCATTCCCCAAGGGCAGGGACTCTTGTCTCTCCTCTGTGCCCCAGTGCCTGGGCCTCCCACAATGAAAGAAAGAAAGCTTTGGGAAAGTGTGTACATTCGTTTTGTAATTCTAGATGTTACTTTGTCTTACTGACAGTGAGGAGAGGTAATGTGGTACAGGGCTTAGGAGCAAGACTCTGGAACCAGAGTGCCTGGACTTAAATGGTGGCTCTGCCTCCGTGTGACTTTGGGTAGGCTGCTAAACCTCTCTGAGCCTCGATTTCTGGATATAACAGAGGATGATAGTAGCATACCCTATTAGAATACCCTAATAGCATAATAGAGATATTATGAAGATTAAGTTATTGCAATTATATAAAGGTG
>SJYC01064267.1:0-38388 GCA_006408675.1 Madoqua kirkii | reverse complement strand
ACTCCGAGAGATGGTGATGGACAGGGAGGCCTGGCATGCTTCGATTCATGGGGTCGCAAAGAGTCGGACATGACTGAGGGACTGAACTGAACTGGACTGAGACAGTAGAGGCCAGGCCAGTCATTGGAAGGAATGGTTTCACCTGTGTCTCCTCTTTACTCTAATTTCAGGCTGAATTCCTATCTGGGGCGTGGAGACTCGCCATGTCTACTTACTTGCCCTGGCTTCTAAGATCGGTAAGAGGGAGAGCCCAAGGAGGGCACTCTCCGATACTCAAATGGACGCCGGTGGCCTAACGTAGATGGTGCAAGTTCCTTGTCTGGAACTTTATTGGTTTTCCACGTAAACCAAGTTATTCAGCATCTTTTCTCCACTAAATTTCCCTACTATACTATTATTTCTTGATCTAATCTTATATTAATAAATAAATAAGTTTTTCTTCACCTACGCCATTCACCCTTCAAATCACCCTGGATCCACTGGGGTTGGACTCTGACATATTCCCCTCATAGTTATATAGTTATTATACAATGTTGGTTATATCCCTTCTGTTGTATTATATATCCTGCTTGCTTATCTATTTTATATATAGTGTTTGTACCTTTAAATCCCCTATCCATTTCTTGCCCCTCCCCACTCCTTCTCCCCACTGGTTTGCTCTCCATATCTGCAAATCTGTTTCTCTTTTTGCTATATTCACTAGGTTGGAAAACATTAGTTTCTTATTAAAATATACAAGGATAGGGGCCTTCCCTGGTGGTCCAGTGGTTAAGAACCCCAGACTTCTACTTGAGGGGGCACAGGTTCGATCCCTGGTTGAGTAATATTCAACCAGTAATAGTCAACCTCACCCACATGTGATGAGGCAAAAAAAATAAATAAATACATAAAACAAACAAGGATAGATCATGGCATAGAATACAAAAACCATTTACATTTTAAAGATAAAACAAGATCAACAAAATGTGCATTTACTGATTACTTGTGCCATGGATGCACTGCATGTGGGATCTAAGTTCCTCAACTAGGGATTGAACCTGGGCCCCCTGCACTAGGCACGTGGAGTCTTAACCACTGGACCACCAGGGAAGGCCCTTATCCTTGTATATTTTGATAATAAACAAATGTTTTCTAACAAAAATAGATTATCTGACTTCATGGAACAATTTTAAAGCAGAGAAACAAGACATAGTTTATAGAGATATCTATAAGAAGTGTCTGTGGGGAGGGAGTGCCATCCTTATCTCCTTCCTGCTGTTGCCTTCATCACCCTCATTATCATTAGCTATTTGTAGCTGGTACCCAGCTAAGAAGCCTTTGTCAGGCTACTGGTATGTCGTGGAGTTCTCTCTGTGACAGACAGGTTCATTCATTCAGCTTTATGGGGTCAGTCCTCCCAAATTTCAAGGAAGCAAGAAGGACCACCTGATTAACTCATTTCTCCTCGCTGTGGACTGACTTTATTATCTGCAATTAACGATGAGTAACTCTGGGTACCATCCTTTTGTAGGCATGATTTTCTAACCCAAGAATATCTTTAAGCTCTGAGCATTGTTGAACTCAATGTTGCTATGAGACTGCAGCTATTTATTCCCCCGAGATGTTTTTCGAAAGAACTGTGATGGGACTCTGGTAACAGAATGTATTTTTCATGGCTTACACAATCATTTTTATTTTCTCTTCTTAAAAAAAAAAAAAACAACACCATTTGTAAGACATTTCCTGTGAATACATTAGAATGTTAGTGGGATGATGTACACCAGAAGTCTTGGCAGGCAGGAGCCCTTTCCACTGCTTAATTTCTGTTTTAATCTGATGATGTAGTAGAAAGTAGATTAGCCAAGCTCATCAAGATTTCACTGAGTGCTCCAATTGTCTGCATAAGGGATTAAAAATATCCTCCTTCTCCTTAACCTCTGAATACCTCTTGGAATAATACATACAGATACATGGTTTTTAGAGCAAATATGTTATCAACATCTTCTCCAATCAGTACCTTGTGGGTGCATGTCTATTTCACAATAGAGATGTATACTGAAAACCACATTTGGTTTTGCCTGCCAATTATCCATTCCTTCTTTTTCAGCTAAAACCCCTATTTTCCTTGAGGACCAACCCCTTTGCAGGGGTGATAGTCAAAATATATAACAACTGGAATGACAAGGGTGATACCATGCCCAACCATTCCCAGCAGATGTTGACTATGAAAGTGAAAAGTGAGTGTCGCTCAGTCGTGTCTGACTCTTTGTGACCCCATGGATGTATCCATGGAATTCTCCAGGCCCGAATACTAGAGTGGGTAGCCTTTTCCTTCTCCAGGGTATCTTCCCAACTGAGGGATTGAACCCAGGTCTCCCATATAGCTGGCGGATTTTTACCAGCCAAACCACAAGAGAATCCCAAGAAGACGAGTGGGTAGCTTACCCATCAGATCTTCCCAACCCAGGAATTGAAGCGGGGTCTCTTGCATTGCAGGCAGATTCTTTACCAACTGAGCTATCAGGGAAGCCCACTGAACATAGCTTTCCTCATTAGATACTTGGTCAGTGAATCTTGAAAGCAAAAGACTCAGGCTTTCCTTCTCCAAGAGCCAGGCCTGAACCAAGCAAGGTCGAACAGTTTCTCTGTCTTGAGAATCTGCATTCTGATCAGCAATAGCGGCAAGGCCGAAAACAGTGGGCACAGGTGTGTCCCGAAGGTGTCACCTTGGAAACTCCAGCTTCCTGTCCTTTCTCTGACCTCATTGCTCAGCTTTTTCTTTGATTCTGTAATCTACCACCGTATCCATCAAATACACATTTTTTTTTAAAATATTTCCCTGAATTCGTTTCTGTTGCTTGCAAGCAATTACTCTCTAAGACAATAATGCAGAAGATACAATAGTAAAAACACAATTTTTCTGGAATGGGAAGGAATTCTGCTTTCCAGGGTAATTTTATTATTCTAAAATTATAGAAATAGTCCTGTGGAAGAAAAAAAAACCCTTCAAAAGATTAAGTAGAGTTCTTTAAGGCAACCCGGTGCTTAAAAACGGCCTGCCACAGCCTCGGCTCTCACTTTACTGGAGAGGAGCTCAGAGCCGGCCCCAGCCAGGGGGTTTCTGCCTCTGCTCGCTCCAGGAGTGCTGGGGCATTAAGATAAGATTTCCTTGTCGCTCTTTTTTAAGACGATTCATTACCTACCCGGAGTATCTTCGACTGTGGGCATCCCCCGGTGTTCTTTAAGCCACACAGAGCTGCACCCGAGCTTGGTTGACGTCTGCTCTGTCGAGTGTCCATGATGTTGGGCCCTGAGGGAGGGGAAGGCTTTGTGGTCAAGCTCCGTGGCTGCCCTGGTCCCGCTCTGTTGAGGATGTGCAGGATTTCCTCTCCAACTGCACGATCCATGATGGGGTCGCAGGTGTTCATTTTATCTACATTAGAGGAGGCAGGCAGAGTGGTGAGGCTTTTGTTGAACTTGAATCAGAAGAGGATGTAAAATTGGCCCTTAAAAAAGACAGGGAAAGCATGGGGCATCGGCACACTGAAGTGTTCAAGTCCCACAGAACCGAGATGGGCTGGGTGATGAAGCACAGTGGTCCAAACAGTGCTGGCACTGCCAACGATGATTTCGTGCGCTCCGAGGACTCCCGTTTGGATGCACCAAGGAAGAGACCATTCAGTTCTTCTCAGGGTTGGAAATCGTGCCAAACAGGATCACATTGCCTGTGGACCCCGAGGGCAAGACTACAGGGAAGCCTTTGTGCAGTTTGCCTCACAGGAGTTAGCAGAGAAGGCTCTAGGGAAGCACAAGGAGAGAATAGGGCACAGGTACGTGGAGGGGTTCAAGAGCAGTCAGGAAGAAGTTAGGTCATACTCAGATCCCCCACTGAAGTTCGTGTCAGTGCAGCGGCCAGGGCCCTATGTCCGCCCTGGCACAGCCAGGAGGTATATTGGCATCGTCAAGCAGGCAGGCCTGGACAGGAGGAGGTCTGTCGCTTACAGTGCAGGCTATGGGGGTCATGAGGAGTAGAGCGGCCTCAGTGATGGCTATGGCTTCACCACCGGCCTGTTTGGGAGAGACCGTAGTTACTGTCTCTCTGGAATGTACGACCACAGGTATGGAGATGGCGAGTTCACTGTCCAGAGCATTACTGGACACTGCGTCCACATGAGAGGTCTGCCCTACAAAGGCACAGAGAATGACATTTACAACTTCTTCTCCCCGCTCAACGCTGTGAGAGTCCACATTGAGACTGGCCCTGATGGAAGAGTGACCGGCGAAGCTGATGTTGAGTTTGCACTCATGAAGAAGCTGTGGCGGCCGTGTCCATAGACAGGGCCGACATGCAACATCAATACACAGAACTTTTCTTGAATTCCACAACAGGGGCCAGCAACGGAGCACATAGCAGCCAGATGATGCAAGGCATGGGGGTGTCAACCCAGTCCACGTACAGTGGACTTGAGAGCCAGGCTGTGAGCGGCTGTTACGGGGCTGGCTATGGTGGCCAGAACAGCATGGGTGGATATGACTAGTTTTGTTACTAGCTTTTGAGTTATTTCAGTCAAATTTTCACAGGCAGCCAACAAGCAGTGAAAAGCAGTTATTACTATAGAGGAAGCCAGGGGACCCATTTTGCACCATGAGTTTGTGAAATCTGGATTAAAAAACTACCTCTTCAGTGTTTTCTCATGCAAACTTTCTTCTAGCATGTGATACTGAGTAAACTAAAACTATTTTCAGCTTTTCTCACTTAACATTTTGGCAGTGTACTTCTGGAGTGATGTTATCTGAGTTGAAAGTAGTTTTAAGTATGTTAAATGTGGATCTTTTACACCACATCATCGTGAACACATTAGGGAGGTGTGCTTTTTTGGAAAGCTCAAGGTGCTAGATCCCTAATTCAAAGAGGACATTTCTCATGTTTGTTCATTCTAGTTTATTTTCATTTAAAATCTCTTAGGTTAAGTTTAAGCTTTTTAAAAGTTAGTTTTGAAAATTGAGACGCATTTCTAATACTGTAGGAATTGATGAGGCCTTGACTTAAAAACTTTTTTTGTACTGTGATTTCCTTTTGGGTGTATTTTGCTAAGTGAAACTTTTTAAGTTTTTTTGTTAACTAAATTTTTTTCTTAAAACAAAAAGACTTTTTCACACACACAAAGATTAAGTAGAAATACAATGATAAAATTAAGAAAGTCAGAGTTGTGGGCAAAGCATGCAGTTTACTCACTGGTAGTGACAGGGCTTGAACTAAACACAGCAGAAGTGCTGAGCTTTCTGAGAGTTCCTATCCCTACATGAGTTTCTTATTTTATCTAATGGCTTCTCTTACTTTTAGAATTCTTCTTTGACCTTTCAGTTCAGTTCAGTTCAGTCACTCAGTTATGTCTGACTCTGCAACCCCATAAACTGCAGCACGCCAGGCCTCCCTGTCCATCACCAACTCCTGGAGCTGACTCAAACTCAAGTCCATTGAGTTGGTGATGTCATCCAACCATCTCATCCTCTGTCTTCCCCTTCTCCTCTTGCCTTCAATCTTTCCCAGCATCAAGGTCTTTTCCAATGAGTCAGCTCTTCGCATCAGGTGGCCACAGTATTGGAGTTTCAGCTTCAGCAGCAGTCCTTCCAATGAATATTCAGGACTGATTTCCTTTAGGATGGACTGGTTGCATCTCCTTGCAGTCCAAGGGACTCTCAAGAGTCTTCTCAAACACCACAGTTCAAAAGCATCAATTCTTCCATGCTCAGCTTTCTTTATAGTCCAACTTTCACATTCATACATGACTACTGGAAAAACCATAGCTTTGACTAGAAGGACCTTTGTTAGCAAAGTAATGTCTCTGCTTTCTAATGAGCTGTCTAGGTTGGTCATAGCTTTTCTTCCAAGGAGCAAATGTCCTTTCATTTCATGGCTGCAGTCATGATCTGCAGTGATTTTGGAGCCCAAGAAAATAAAGTCTGTCACTGTTTCCACTGTTTCTCCATCTATTTGCCATGAAGTGATGGGACTGGATGACACAATCTGTTTTCTGGATGTTGAGTTTTAATCCAACTTTTTCACTCTTCTTTTTCATCAAGAGGCTCTTTAGTTCTTCTTAGCTTTCTTGCCATAAAGGTGGTGTCATCTGCATATCTAAGGTTATCAATATTTCTACAGGCAATCTTGATTCCAGCTTGTGCTTCCTCCAGCCTGGCATTTTGCATGATGTACTCTGCATATAAGTTAAATAAACAGGGTGACAATATACAGTCTTGATGTACTCCTTTCCCGATTTGGAGCCAGTCTGTTGTTCCATGTCCAGTTCTAACTGTTGCTTCCTGACCTGCATATAGATTTCTCAAGAGGCACGTCAAGTGGTCTGGTATTCCCATCTCTTGAAGAATTTTCCACAGTTTGTTGTGGTCCACACAATCAAAGGCTTTGGCATAGCTAATAAAGCAGAAATAGATGTTTTTCTGGAACTCTCTTGCTTTTTCCAGATGTTGGCAATTTGATCTCTGGTTCCTCTGCCTTTCCTAAAACCAGCTTGAACATCAGGAAGTTCACAGTTCACATATTGCTGCAGCCTGGCTTGGAGAATTTTGAGCATTACTTTACTAGCATGTGAGATGAGTGCAATTGTGCGGTAGTTTGAGCATTCTTTGGCATTACCTTTCTTTGGAGTTGGAATGAAAACTGATCTTTTCCAGTCCTGTGGCCACTGCTGAGTTTTCCAAATTTGCTGGCATATTGAGTGCCGTACTGTCACAGCATCATCTTCCAGGATTTGAAATAGTTCAACTGGAATTCCATCACCTCCACTAGGTTTGTTCATAATGATGCTTTCTATGGCCCACTTGACTTCACATTCCAGGATGTCTGGCTCTCGGTGAGTGATCACACCATCGTGATTATCTGGGTTATGAAGATCTTTTTTGTACAGTTCTTCTGTGTAGTCTTACCACCTCTTCTTAATATCTTCTGCTTCTGTTAGGTCCCTACCATTTCTGTCCTTTATTGAGCCCATCTTTGCATGAAATGTTCCCTTGGTGTCTCTAATTGTCTTGAAGAGATCTCTAGTCTTTCCCATTCTGTTGTTTTCCTCTATTTGCACTGATCACTGAGGAAGGCTTTCTTATCTCTCCTTGCTATTCTTTGGAACTCTGCATTCAGATGGGTATATTTTTTCTTTTCTCCTTTGCTTTTCGCTTCTCTTCTATTATAGCTATTTGTAAGGCCTCCTCAGACGACCATTTTGCCTTTTTGCATTTCTTTTTCTTGGGGATGGTCTTGATCCCGTTTCCAGTACAATGTCACAAACCTCCATTAATAGTTCATCAGGCACTCTGTCTATCAGATCTAATCCCTTGAATCTATTAGTCACTTCCACTGTATAATCATAGGGATTTGATTTAGGTCATACCTGAATGGTCGAGTGGTTTTCCCTACTTTCTTCATTTTAAGTCTGAATTTGGCAATAAAGAGTTCATGATCTGAACCACAGTCAGCTCCTGGTCTTGTTTTTGCTGACTGTATAGAGCCTCACCATCTTTGGCTGCAAAGAATATAATCAGTTTGATTTCAGTGTTGACCATCTGGTGATGCCCATGTGTCGAGTCTTACCTTATGTTGTTGGAAGAGGGTGTTTGCTTGACCAGTGCGGTCTCTTGGCAAAACTCTCTTAGCCTTGACCTGCTTCATTTTGTACTCCAAGGCCAAATTGGCCTCTTACTCCAGGTATTTCTTGACTCCCTACTTTTGCATTCCAGTCCCCTGTGATGAAGAGGACATCTTTTTTGGATGTTAATTCTAGAATGTCTTGTAGGTCTTTATAGAACCATTCAACTTCATCTTCTTCGAGGCATAGACTTGGATTACTGTGATTTTGAATGGTTTGCCTTGGAAACGAACAGAGATCATTCTGTCATTTTTGAGACTGCATCCAAGTACTGATTTTCGGACTCTTTTGTTGACTATGAGGACTACTCCGTTTCTTCTAAGGGATTCCTGCCCGCAGTAGTAGATATAATGGTCATCTGAGTTAAATTCACCCATTCCAGTCCGCTGATTCCTAAAATGTCGATGTTCGCTGTTGCCATCTCCTGTTTGACCACTTCCAATTGGACTTAATTCCTGGACCTAACATTCCAGGTTCCTATGCAATATTGCTTTGACCTTTAGTCACTAGAGTAAATCTTCCAGAACATGTTTCTTGAACTCCAGTGCACATATAAATTGCCTGGAGGATTTTTTTAATGCAGTATTTTATTTGTTGAGGGGTTGGTATATCCTTCATTTCTTTTTTCTTTAATTGAAGTATTAGTTGATTTATAAAATGTTAGTTTCTGGTGTACAGCAAATTAGTGCAGTCATACACACACACATATATATACATACACACATATATTTCATATTCTTTTCCTTTATAGATTATTACAAAATATCGAGTATAGTTCCCTGTGCTCTACAGTGGGTCCTTGTTCGTTGTTTTGTTTTAGTGTGTGTATGCTACTCTCTGATTCCTCGTTTACCCTTTCCCTTTGATAACCGTAAGTTTGTTTCCCATGTCTGTGGTGGGGGAATTTATTAAAATGCAGTCTCAATCGACTTTTGCATCACGCTTCCAGTGATGCCAGTGCTGCGTGCTGGCCAGAGGACCACAGTTTGAACAGTGAGGCTCCAGGTCGGAAGACCTCCCTCCTACCCGGGTTTCTCAGATTCCACTTAGGGTTTTTAGACAATCTCCCTTTGTCTGGGTAAAGCACACGTGTCATACCACTCCGAGCCAGCAGGTGGCAGAAGCGCCCTCTGAGAGTCCCTGCTGAACTGATTCCTTGTTAAGAACCAGTTGATAGACCTCATCAGGATTCAGGGAAAGGCGGGGTGGGAGGGGGGAATCTTCCCACTTGGTTCAGTGGTGAAGAATCCGCCTGCCAATGCAAGAGACGCGGGTTCAGATCCCTGGGTTGGGAAGATCCTTTGGAGAAGGAAATGGCAGCCCACTCCAGTATTCTTGCGTGGAAAAGGACATGGACGGAGGAGCCCCGTGGGCTACAGTCCAGGGGGTCCCAAAGAGTCAGACAGGGCTGAGCACACGTGCATGCGTGTAAAGGGGGCTTTAAGCCTGTTTCATAGTATTTGGTTATACTTTGAACCTTCAAGCAAAATGACCACTGAGGGGGGAATTCTTGCTGAGCATTTTCATAACCTTTTTTTTTTCTTTCTGATTTAAAAACATCAGCGCATGCCTCACTGTGAAAATTGGGCTCTTCACATTTGTAATCAGAATGTAGGAAGTGCTTTAGCAAAGCCTGCTGCAGTCATATTTTTAGAGGGCTTTCTCATGCATTGTCTTACAGTTAGAAAAATCTTTAACACCACTATTATTCTCATTTTGCAGATGATAAAAGCATAGAGAAGATAATTTGGTGACTTGTCCACTGTAACAAAGAGAGGAAAGAACAGAAGAGATCTAACCTTGAGCTTATGCTCAAAACCCTCAGTCTTTACCTTACTGTATACGGAGAAGCAAACAAACCGGAAAAACAAACAACACACCTGGGGTCTCTTCTCCATCCAACCTTGCTCTTCTCAATCACACTGAGATTTAACTGATGTTTTTCTATCAAGAGCTTAAAGATTCTGCCTGCAGTGCAGGAAACCAGAGTTCAGTCCTCCGTTTGGAAAGATCCCCTAGAGAAGGAATTGGCAACCCACTCCAGTATTCGTGCCTGGACAATCCCATGGACAGAGTAGCCTAGCAGGCTATAGTTCTTGGGATCGCAAAGAGTTGGACATGACTGGGTGACTTTCTTTCTTTTTCTTTTCACTTTCTGTCAAGGGTAATAGTTTACGTTTTAGGAGTTCCTGGGTTCCTGATTAAAGCTGCTGGAAATATAGAGTTCTGGGCATAACTCTGCCCCCACAAACAATGATACACTCTGGATACAATGATCTGCCATTGCAAGGCTCCTACAAACTTTGTATTAGTATTTATTTACTATTGTCGTGGAGTCCCTGTCCCACATGTGGTAGCCAAATTCCCTTTGAAAAATTTCCAGGGACATTAGGCATTCATGAAAAGGGAACATTTTGAGAACATTTAGATTAAAGCAAAGGCTTTTCTGTGTCTGCATGGAGGGGAGTTTAGGGGAATGGGTGGCTCATCTTGGAGAACCTCCTACAGGTTTTACAGCCACAGTAAACTCTGGGGGCTCCTCCTATCCCCTCTTTTGCCCCTCCCCTTGCCACCCAGTCTAGCAAAAGGAAGTGGCTGTCACCTCAAGGCCAAGCACAGCCAGTTCTTGAGCATCAAATCTCAGGGTGGGAAGGGCTGCTGTGGGTGACCTCAGAGAACCTCAAGGTCATCTAGCACTTCAAACATTTTACAAAATGGGTTCTGTGGGATGTTAACATGGAGTATTAGAGGGGTGGTGTTTCCGTGGTCAAGCTAGTATAAAATACGCTAGTATAAATGAAGTCACAGAAGCTTCTTTTCCACAGGACTTCTTGGAGGTATTCATGTGAGTAGGGGATCTTTCAGAACAAGGTTTGTCCAACTCATCTGTCGATGGACATCTAGGTTCCAATAGCCATGGCTATTGGAAAAAGTGCTGCAGTGAACAGTGGGGGGCATGCTTTTTTGTTTGTCTTTAAGATTTATTTGTTTATTTTCGGTTGCTCTGGGTCTTCATTGCTATTCCTAGGATTTCTCTAGTTGAGACGAATGGGGCTATTCTTCAGTGTGGTGTGCAGATTCTCATTGCAGTGCCTTCTCTTGAGGAGCTCAGGCAGCGGGGCTTCCGGAACTGTGCACATAGGCTTAGTTGCTCCAAAGCATGTGGAATCTTCCCAAACCAGGAATTGAACTTGTGTCCCTTGCATTAGCAGGCTGACTCAACCACTAGACCATCAGGGAAAGCCCAACATGTGTCTTTTTCAATTATGGTTTTCTCTGGATATATGCCCAAGAGTAGGATTGTTGGGTCACATGATAGTCTGATTTGTAGTTTTTTAAGGAACCTCCATACTGTTCTTCATAGTGGCTGCACCAATTTACATTCCCACCAACAGTACAGGAGGGTTTCCTTTCCTCCACCGCCTCTTGGGCAGCGGCTATATGGACATATATATTCATACATATTCAGTTCAGTTTAGTTGCTCAGTTGTATCTGACTCTTTGCAACCCCATGAACTGCAGCATGCCAGGCCTCCCTGCCCATCACCAACTCCTAGAGTTCACTTAGACTCAAGTCCATCAAGTCAGTGATGCCATCCAGCCATCTCATCCTCTGTCGTCCCTTTCTCCTCCTGCCTCCAATCCTTCCCAGCATCACAGTCTTTTCCAATGAGTCAACTCTTCGCATGAGGTGTCCAAAGTACTGGAGTTTCAGCTTTAGCATCATTCCTTCCAAAGAACACCCAGGACTGGTCTCTTTTAGAATGGACTGGTTGGACCTCTTTGCAGTCCAAGGGACTCTCAAGAGTCTTCTCCAACACCACAGTTTAAAGCATCAATTCTTTGGCGCTCAGCTTTCTTCACAGTCCAACCCTCACACCCATACATGACCACTTGAAAAACCATAGCCTTGACTAGACAACCTTTTTTGGCAAAGTAATGTCTCTGCTTTTTAATATGCTGTCTAGGCTGGTCATAACTTTCCTTCCAAAGAGTAGTGTCTTTTAATTTCATGGCTGCAGTCACCATCTGCAGTGATTTTGGAGCCCCCCAAAATAAAGTCTGACACTGTTTCCACTGTTTCCCCATCTATTTCCCATGAAGTGATGGGACTGGATGCCATGATCTTCGTTTTCTGAATCTTGAGCTTTAAGCCAACTTTTTCACTCTCCTCTTTCACTTTCATTAACAGGCTTTTTAGTTCCTCTTCACTTTCTGCCATAAGGGTGGTGTCATCTGTTATCTTAAGTTACTGATATTTCTCCTGGCAATCTTGATTCCAGCTTGTGCTTCTTCTAGCCCAGCATTTCTCATGATGTATTCTGCATATAAGTTAAATAAACAGGGTGACAATATACAGCCTTGACGTACTCCTTTTCCTACTTGGAACCAGTCTGTTGTTCCATGTCCAGTTCTAACTATTGCTTCCTGACTTGCATATAGGTTTCTCAAGAGGCAGGTCAGGTGGTCTGGTATTCCCATCTCTTTCAGAATTTTCCACAGTTTATTGTGATCCACACAGTCAAAGGCTTTGGCATAGTCAATAAAGCAGAAATAGATGTGTTTCTGGAACTCTCTTGCTTTTTCCATGATCCACGTACATTTTCATCATACAGCAAAAACTAATACAACATTGTAAAGTAACTATACCCCAAATGAGGGGAAAAAAACAAACAAACCAGAAACCCTATGATTAAAAAGAAAAATGAATGAGGTTTGTGCTCTGCTTCCCGGATAGGAGATGAAGGAACCTTTTGTTTCTGGAACATCTGAGACTTACAGAACATCCCATGAAAATCCTGATCTAGTTCACCTTGCCCTGCAGACAGTGCCAGCCTCATGGCAGGCGATTGCACAGTCACAGGACCCAAGATTGCTCTCATGCTCTGCCGTCACCATCTTGAAACTCTTAGTAAGCTCTGAACAAGGGGACTCTGTTACTTGAAAACTGAATTCACCTGTTGGTCGGTGTTGAGCCAATAGGCACAACCAAGTTAAAGATAGGGAAAGAAAGATTTATTACTTGGAGCAGGTAAGAATAATACCTGGGATCTTCCCCAAAGTAACTGCTAACTGCTAAGTCACTTCAGTCGTGTCCAACTCTGTGCGACCCCATAGATGGCAGTCCACCAGGCTCCCCCATCCCTGGGATTCTCCAGGCAAGAACACTGGAGTGGGTTGCCATTTCCTTCTCCAATGCATGAAAGTGAAAAGTGAAAGGAAGTCGCTCAGTCTTGTCCGAATCTTTGAGACTCCATGGACTGCAGTCCACCAGGCTCCTCCATCCATGGGATTTTCCAGGCAAGAGTACTGGCGTTCCCATTGCCTTCTCCGAAGTAGGGTCTCCCCAAACAGCAACACTGGGGACGTTTTAAACAAAAGGGTATATGCATATTTATGAAGAAGTTTGGGCAGAGGAAAATTTAGCATAGAATTGGGCCAAAGGTTGACAGAGAGTTCTTGAGTTGAATGAAGTAAGGAGGGTCAACACCATCCTTTTTTCCGCCCCTTGAGAGGAGGGCTTAGTTCCTACAGAATGCAAAGACATGTGCCAAATCGTTATAGATCTCTATCTACTGATCTGTCTCACTTGAAGAGGAACTAGAACTCTGTTTCATTGCTCAACTGTTGTTTCCTGACAGCTTTTCCTTCCTTCTGCCTTCCCTCACTTCCCTTAAAATCCTTGATTGCTGAGACCTGTTCAAGGGCAAGCACTGGGCCCGGCTTAGATCACAAAACGGCTTAGATCACAAAATGGTTTAGATCAAAATGGCTTCTCTGATGTCAAGAAAGCCATGGCTGGTTCCCTTTCTCCAGGGACCACCCCCTCCTAACCTATCTACTTGCAGCTCCACGCTTGGGCTTTGCACGTGTGTGCTAAGTTGCCTCAGTCACATCCAACTCTTTGTGAGCGCATGGACTGTAGCCCGCCAGACTTCTCTGTCCATGGGGTTCTTCAGGCAAGAATGCTGGCGTGGGTACTGGGCCCCATAAATGATGTGGCTGTCCCTGCCTATGGAGGCCCCAGAGGAGGAGCTCATGGTTCGTTTTCTTTCCTCCCCACGTCTCCACATGCTTCTTAGCTTCCTCTTCCCACCTGTGCTAACTCTTCCTCCCGTATCTCCTGCTTCCCTGCTCTCTGCACCGTCTTCCCCCTTTACTCTCTGTCTTCTACTCATGGACATACAATCTTTTCTCCAGCCCAGTTTTATTATTATTCTTTAAACTTTATTTATTTTGACTGTGCATTGCAGCACATGGGCTTAGCTGCCTCTAGGACGTGGGATCCCCGACCGGGTATCAAACCTACGTCCCCTGCATTGGGAGATGGATTTCTTAACCCGTGGATCACCAGGGAAGTCCCTCCAGCCCAATTTTTAAAAAAAACCACTGGAATCAAGGTCTCTGATGCTTTCTTAGCTCTCACTGCATTTTATCTGTTGGGATGTGCTGCTTGCTTTAGCAAAGGTGCAAGCTCCGGAGGGTGGTCAGTTATACTGAATTGTGCTGTTGAGATAATCCTGGATGTTACTGATCTGTGCCTGGCACTCTAGTTTATATCTAGGAATTCAGGGAGTGGCGCAGAGCACACAGAAGAAAGCAGGAAGAGGACGTATTTTGATGATAATGGAAGCAGCCCTCTCCAAGACTAATAGCCTCTGTGTCTAAACATATTACATTGATGGTTTGAAGTGAAATGTTGTTTCTTCCCTCGTGGCTCAGACGGTAAAGAATCTGCCTGCAATGCAGGAGATTCCTGAGTTGGGAAGATCCCCTGCAGAACAGAACAGCTACCCACTCCAGTATTCTTTGTCTGAAGAATTCCATGGACAGAGGAGCCTGGCAGGCTACAGTCCATGGGACTGCAAAGAGTCGGATGAGACTGAGCAACTTTCACTTTCACTTTTCACAGTTATAGGAAAGGGTGCGCGAAGAACCCCTCAGCACATCAACGGAAGAGTCAGACTGAAGCTGGGTTACAGCACCTCTTACTAACAACTTGGGAGAACCTACTCACCATAACAAGGCAACTTCCCTGCAGGTGTTCCTCAAAAACCACCCATCGTGTCCAAGCCTATTTCCATCTCGCTTCCTTACCTTTCATTGTCAATATGTTTGTTTTTGTTTGCAAGTAATATACATTTAAATCAAGCCAGTATAAGGAAAGAAAAGGAGATATATTGTTTCCTTATAACTTCAGTTCAATTCAGTTCAGTTCAGTCACTCAGTCACTCTTTGCAACCCCATGAATCGAAGCACACCAGGCCTCCCTGTCCATCACCATCTCCCGGAGTTCACTCAGACTCACATCCATCGAGTCTGTGATGCCATCCAGCCATCTCATCCTCGGGCATCCCCTTTTCCTCCTGCCCCCAATCTCTCCCAGCATCTCTTCGCATGAGGTAGCCAAAGTACTGGAGTTTCAGCTTTAGCATCATTCCTTCCAAAGAAATCCCAGGGCTGATCTCCTTCAGAATGGACTGGTTGGACCTCCTTGCAGTCCAAGGGACTCTCAAGAGTCTTCTCCAACACCACAGTTCAAAAGCATCAGTTCTTCAGTGCTCAGCCTTCTTCACAGTCCGACTCTCACATCCATACATGACCACTGGAAAAACCATAGCCTTGAACTGAGCAATATAAATAAAAGGTGGAATCGGACCGGATTCAGGAGTCCAGATGATGTCATCTAGACTCCTTAACCCCCTCCTTTTCTGTGATCCCTTCTTTTCCTCTGGGACATGTTCTTTGTCCAGAGCTCTCCACAAGGAGGCCAAGATTGCCCCTAACAGCTCTCAGTTTACACTCTTGATGGCTTATGATCTAGGGGAAAATGTCATTCCCCCAAGTGTTCCCTTAGCAGAACCAGAGGGGAGATTCTGATTGGTCCAGGCAGATTAGGAGTCACGGCTGAGAAGCCCACCTCTCAGCCAATCACAGTGACGCAGAGAATGCAATGGGCTGGGATTGGCCACTGAGGGTCACTGTGCCCACCCACCTGCTGCAGGTGATGTGTAAGAATGAACTCTGCTGCAGTCAGATGGGATGGGTTCTCGTTAAGAGGGAGTTCCTAGTACTCGAAGGAGAGGAAATATGTGTCCAAAATGGCAACTCGGATGGCTCTCTCTTCTCAGTTTGTCCTGTGACTCCACCCTTCTCCTACACTTTGCCTACATCTGCGTGATGGACTTTTTGTAGCTGTGGTGAGTCCTTTTCTCCACTTTAGCAAGCCCAACCAAGCCCGTCAAGGCTGAACCCATAATGACCACTCAGAAAGTGCTTTATGGGTTCTTCAGGGGGAGCCAATGCAACACTGAAGAAGCTTCACAAGGGCGGCAAATCTTCTGTTGAATTGAAAATAGGTATCCTAGCTGTCTGTCTTCATCATGCCTACATGGGACTCTGCTGGTTAAGGCTTTTTAGTTGAAAGGATCAAATAGACAGGCGAGTTAGTACAAGTGACAAGGGAGTGGACTCTAAAGAGTGGAGAATATCTCCTAGAACCCAAGAACAGCTGGATCCAGGGAACTTGGGAAGACAGCGGGCACTGGGGATGAGACCAGTCCCGCAGGCGCTCTGTCCGTCTGTCCATCTGCTCTGCGCGCCTCATCTCAGCGGCTGCGGGTGTCTGATCGCTCATTGCTGTGCTCCGTGGGAAAGATGGCTGTCTGGCCTGGCATCCGCACTTTTTAATTCCTGCTCCCACCATTAAGCCATGTTCTCTGGGCCCATTTGCTCGGGTTTCTAGAAAGAAAAAAAAGACGCATTTGTTCGCCGAGCAGCCAACGTGTTGCTGCCCTTGGGCATCCCCCACCAGTCTGGTCGTCTGTTGACCAGGGCCAC
The DNA here is from genome assembly GCA_006408675.1 of Madoqua kirkii. NCBI lineage: Eukaryota > Metazoa > Chordata > Mammalia > Artiodactyla > Bovidae > Madoqua > Madoqua kirkii. Next base: position 21,904 of record SJYC01064267.1, on the reverse strand, counting down.
GTAGCACTGACACGGTTGTCAAAGCCAGTGGTGGGTGCGGGTCTCAGAGGAGGGGGTGTGGGCTGAGCAGTTGCCCCCAGATTTGCCTCTTCTGAAGACTTGGAGCAGCTGTTTCACCGGCTAATCCAGTTACAGGTGAGAGATGTTGAACGACTCATGCAAAGCCATCCAGCTAGGGAGAGATGACCCAGGTGTCTGACTGCTGCTTGGCCGCTTCTAATGAAGAGGGGTGCCCAACGCCCTTAGCATGGACCAGCTCCCTGAGGCTGCGAGGCTGAGGGACAGGTTCCAGGAAGGAAGCTGGACTCCAGTGGACCCCGTGATGAGCACTGGATGTAGACCCCAGAGTGGAGAGGCGTGAAGACCCTGAGATTGCCTGGAAGGGCCTTGCTGGCCTTCAGGGAAGCAGGGTCAGGGGGTGTCGGGAACATGCTGGAGTTAAGGCGAGGTGAGAGAGGATGGTAGGAAAAGGAAAAAAAGGGAGACTCGGGTTATGAGAAAGTACAAATGGTGAAGCCTTGGTCCATGTTCTGGCATTATGGACTGTGCTCTCTGTTCTACTGTGTGATAGAATCCTCCAAAATGGTGGCCTCTCCAATCATTAAGTTAAAAATGAGTGGGGGGAAGTCCTCAACGTGGTACCTAGGTAAGCATTAAGTCTGACATACTTCAGAGAAACCAGGAAGTGTATAGTCAGTAGGATTTGGGTTGAAAAGGTGCCTGAGATAGAACAAAGTTCATTATTAACACAAGATTGTTAACCCAGGCAAAGCCTTTTTCTAAGTTGTAGGGAATTATCTTATTTTTTTGTGATACTAAATGAATTTTGCTCTCCAAAATTCTTCATCAATTAGGAATATTCTTAGCTGCCCATAATAGATACTCTAAATGAATAATAAGAAAAATAATAAAATATACATTTAATAAACTAGATAATATACCTCTGTCTCAGCAAAAAAGGCTGGACAGAGGCATTTACATGTACAGAAATGGCTCAGATGATTGTCCATGACATCCAGTATTCAGACTCTTATTTTTTATTTCACTCTGGTTGGTTTTTCATTTGTGTAACAGTCACCTACCTCATGGTGACAATATGGCTGCCATAGCTCCAAAAGAAAGGAGAAAAGAGGCACCAGCAGGCTATCTTCCTGCATTTGTCTCTTTTTATCAGGCAACAAATTATCTTTTACAAAAGCATGCCAGCAGTTCTCCTCAAGTGTCAGTAAAGAGACTAGGAAACTTGGCTGGTATATTTGCAAGACAAGTTGGAAGTCCATCAAAATAGACTGGTATCCTTGTCATGTTTAGCTCAATCATGATCTAACCCCAGGGATGTGCCAGGGTTGGCTGGATCCACTTGAGCAAAATCCGTGTTCTGATGTCCAAGAGGAAAGAGTGAAGGCCACCAAGAACATCTGTCCTCTCTGCTAGTGATACTGCTTTCCTAGTAGGTCTCCCCACAGTGGAGTCAAATAATGCTGAAGGTTTTGCATCAGTGGTAGCTCACGTTTTGAGTTAAGGTGACTAAGATTGGGAATAAGTCACATCTCAACACAAATCACCAGTGAACACATCAGAACGCCAACTTGCCACTTACCTTGAGTAGCTTGACTTTGCAGATAGAGTGTTCTCTAGTAAAAGAGTGATTTTTAAATGTCATGTCTTACTCTTGGTTTATACTAAGGGTTTTGATCCACAACAAATATGTAATTACTCTGTAACATGTCATGAGTGTCACTGATGTTGGTTTTTTAAGAACGGAAGTGTTACTCATACCCACTAAATCCATTTGCTGGAGGATTGCACTGGACAAAATATGCCTCACTGGGTTTGGTTTCTTTCCTCCTCATTTTCAAATTCCTATTTACTACTTAGCAAGAATGTGTAACTGAGAAATTTGTTCACTTCAGGTTTCATAAAAGGTTAGCTGATTCATCGACATGAAAACCAAAGGAGGGTTAACGTAGGTGTCATGTTCAAACAATTGAATATGTTTCAAAATCTAGCAGCTGCCCAAGTACACGCTTTCAGGGGCTGGAGGCCTGGTGAGAATCTTGGCACATCAAATGGCATGTAACATGCCCAATGACTGTGGCCTTGAAGGGATTTAGGCTGAATCTGGGCAGATCTTCTGCTTTAAAAAAAAAATGCAGAAATGTGAATTTGAAGAATTATCTCAGTATTTTAAATATTGGCAACAAAGTCTCAAAATTTTAAAACACTGAGGGAGGAGGAACAGGCAAACCACTCCAGTGTTCTTGCCTGGGAAATCCCATGGACAGACGAGCTTGGTGGTCTATATAGGCCATGGGTCTAAAAAGAGTCGGACCCAACTTAGCAAACAACGACAACAACAAGAACAACATCCAGATGTCAGTGTAAAAAAAGTGGTTCTAGGTGAATGTCTCTGGAGTCCCTGAGAGAAACACGTGCAAAACTAGAAGAATACGACTTTAAACCTAAGCTGCCCAAGATTTCTGCCTGGGACACACTCGCAACTGAAATCCAGTAATGGCAAAGTACAACAGACAAACAAAAGGTTTAACCCTCCTGAAACTTCAGCATGGAACCACCAGGCAGAGACTCAGATCAGTGTGTTTGACATGATTAAGCAAAAACACCACTACCAAAAAGGGGACTGAGGGCTTTCCTGGTGACTCAGTGGTCAAGAATCTGCAGGAGACGTGGTTCCATCCCTGGGTCAGGAAGATCCGCTGGAGAAGGGTATGGCCTGATTTGGTGAGAGGACTGCTCCTTTCCCACATCAAGAGGACGCCTCCTTTGAGAGGCGAGATCATGGAAGCTCAGGGCAGAAAGGACAGGACTTGGGGTGCTCTCCTTCACTGAGACGCTAGTGGCTTCCCCAGGTGAGCAGGAGCTCAGGTAGACCCTGGGTTCCCCTTCAGGATGGGAGAATTTTCTCCCCCAGTTGCTGGGAAGTTGTCCACTGATAGCTCAGAGCTACGAGCCTTCTTCAGAAGCTGATTTCACTCCAGAAAGTGGCCTCCACAAGATCCATCTCAGGGCAGCTGGCATCCGGTGAGCCTTCCACCGAGACCCCCCGCACCCTACTTCATCCTGAAGGGCCAGCCCGGCTCTGAGCTCCCCTGGGGTGGGCTGGGCCCTTCCTTGAGACTCCACAGCAGCAAGATCGTACCCCCCACAATGCCATCCAGGCCGTCTCCTCCCCAGAGGTTCCTGATCCCCAGGGCTCTCCCTGTAGGCTAATCCTTAATGCAGCTCCTGCCTCCCCTGGAAGATGCCCTGTGACCCTTAGCTCCTCTCTGTCCCCTTTCTGTGTCCCAATTAAGTGTATTTTACCTTTTTTTTTTTTTTCATTTTTGTCCATGACATGTGGCATGTGGGATCTTAGTTTCCCAGCTAAGGATGGACCCAGTGCCCGCTGCGGTGGAAGCCTGGAGTCCTCACCCCCGGACTGTCAGGTAAGTCTTGTAGTTGGTATATTGTTTAGAAGCTTTTTTCTTTTCTTTTTAAAATATTTTTAGTTACTGGTTCCAAATCGGGAAGGAAGTGTGTCAAGGCTGTATATTGTCACCCTGCTTATTTAACTTCTATGAAGAGAACATCATGAGAAACGCTGGACTGGAAGAAGCACAAGCTGGAATCAAAATTGCCAGGAAAAATATCAATAACCTCAGATACGCAGATGACACCACCCTTATGGCAGAAAGTGAAGAAGAACTAAAGAGCCTCTTGATGAAAGTGAAAGAGGAGAGGGGAAAAGTTGGCTTAACACTCAACATTCAGAAAACGAAGAGCATGGCATCTGGTCCCATTACTTCATGGCAAATAGGTGGAGAAACAGTGGAAACAGTGGTAGACTATTCATTTTGGTGGGCTCCAAAATTACTGCAGATGGTGACTGCAGCCATGAAATGATACTTGCTCTTTGGAAAAAAAAAATATGACCAACCTAGGAGGCTTATTAAAATTATCTAAGTTCTTATCTTCACTGATTATACTCTTTGCTTATTTTAGCTTTTGTTTTTATTTTTCTTTTTAGATATAATGTTTTAATTTATTTATTTAACATTTTCTTCATTATTTCAGTGATTGTCAGTCTATATCTTTTCCAACAAGCTCTGCTATAGTTTCCTATATTCAGAGATTCATATAGTTTTTATAGGAAATTTGTAATTTCTTGGTGTTTTTCCCTTCTTTGCATAAGAATTATTAGGGAAATATTGTTATGATAATAATGTTAAGATCATGGCACCTGGTCCCATCATTTCATGGCAAATAGATAGGGAAATAATGGAAACAGTGAGAGACTTTATTTTTAGGGGCTCCAAAATCACTGCAGATGGTGACTGTAGCCATGAAATTAAAGGACACTTGCTCCTTGGAAAAAAAGTTACGACCAACCGAGACACCATGTTAAAAATCAGAGACATTACTTTGTCAACAAAGGTCCGTCTAGTCAAAGCTATGGTTTTTCCACTAGTCACATATGGATGTGAGAGTTGCCTATAAAGAAAACTGAGCACTGAAGAACTGATGCTTTCGAATTGTAATGTTGGAGAAGACTCTTGAGAGTCCCTTGGACTGGAATGAGATCCAATCAGTCCAAATTGGAAAAAAAGTTACGACCAACCGAGACACCATGTTAAAAATCAGAGACATTACTTTGTCAGCAAAGGTCCGTCTAGTCAAAGCTATGGTTTTTCCACTAGTCACATATGGATGTGAGAGTTGCCTATAAAGAAAACTGAGCACTGAAGAACTGATGCTTTCGAATTGTAATGTTGGAGAAGACTCTTGAGAGTCCCTTGGACTGGAATGAGATCCAATCAGTCCAAACTAAAGAAAATCAGTCCTGAATATTCATTGGAAGGACTGATGCTGAAACTGAAACTCCAATTCTTTGGTCACCTGATGCAAAGAAAGACCCTGATACTGGGAAAGATTGAAGGTGGGAAGAGAAGAGGACAGAGGTTGAGATGGTTGGATGGCATCACCAGCTCGATGGACATGAGTTTGAATAAGCTCTGGGAGTTGGTAATAGAAAGGGAAGCCTGGCATGCTACAGTCCATTGGGTTGTAAAGAGTCGGACACACTGAGTGACTGAACTAAAGTGAACTGATTAAGAGGATAGGAATTGTTTTTTTTAGGGTTTCTTTTTGTAGTTTCTAATTTAATGTCAAACATGATCAATAAACATTCTCTACAGCTTGTAAGCCTTGTAATACATTGATATTCATCTCATGGCCAATGTAGGATCAATATATGTGAATGTTTTTTGAGCATTGGCAAACAGAAACTTTTTATGCATGCAAGCTTAGTCATTCAAGTTTAAGTTTAGAAACTATGACAGTTCAATATGGTACCTAGATAGAGATTTTAAGATATGAAGCTTGATGTATATAAACTTAGAAATTATGTTTTATTGTTGTTTGTTTCGACTTTCACATAAACAGTCTATAATATAAGCTTAAACAGTTCAGTTGTATAATCTCTTATCCATGGTCATAAAATTTAAGAGAGTCCTTCAAGTCGAAATTTTTTCCATAGATCATGCAGCTGTAAAATTTGTTAGGAAAAAAAAAAAAAAGAAAACAAAGTCTGTTTAGTTTTTATTTATATTATTTATTTTGAATATATGATTCATTACACAAATATTAATGCACTTGATTATGGAGTGCTGCTTCAGACCCCACTGAGGACTTAAGTGTTACTGAGTATTATCAATATTTTACCTTTCAGAAATCCAAGCCATACTATGTTCCAAAATACATAAGATTCTTGGAATTTCTGAAAAGGTATTGTGGGCCTGTATTTTTGTTAGAATTTTTCTCCATAGAACAGATATATGAGATAGATTTACTTTGTTACCTTTAATAGTAATAATCTATAGTCTAATGTAAGATAAATTTTCCAGGGTTTTATAAAATATTCCTCTACTTTTTAAATGTTCTGTTGTACAAAAGTAAGTGCAGTGTAAACAACTATTTCGTCATCAAAAATTAAAAGTAGTGATAAAAACTAAATTTCCTTTTATAGGGGAATAAAGGACTTCCCTGGTAGCTCAGACGGTAAAGAGTCTACCTACAATGCGGGAGACCCGGGTTCAATCCCTGGGTCAGGAAGATCTCCTGGAGAAGGAAATGGCAACCTACTCCAGTATTCTTGCCTGGAAAATCCCATGGACAGAGGAACCTGGTAGGCTACAGTCCATGGGATCCCAAAGATTTGGACACGACTGAGCAACTTCACTTTCAGGGGAATAAAATATTTTATGTTTATTATATTCATACAAAATGTTTCAAATTATGAGGTATGTTTAAATGCCCTGTAGAACAAGTTAACACAATGGAATTTCAGATAAAATCAAAGGGACTTAATGATAATTAAGTTCTTAGGGCTTTTCAGACAAACTCCTAGAGATGGAATCGTAACTAGGTTTATTGGTGAGCCCACTCCATCTTCTTTTCCTGTCTTCCCCAGAATCTGTACACTTAGGGCTGCCCTGGCGGCTCAGTCAGTAAAGAATCTGCCTGCAGTGTGGGAGACCTGGGTTTAATCTCTGGATTGAGAAGATCCCCTGCAGGAGGGCATGGCCACCCACTCCAGTATTCTTGCCTGAAGAATCCCATAGACCGAGGAGCCTGGCGGGCTACAGTCCATGGGGTCGCAAAGAGGCAGACACGACTGAGTGACTAACCACACACAGTACTACAGACAGGTTCACATGAACTGTTTCTATCCAAACTGCAGTGCTCCAAACTCATATAATCAATTCAGTTATTCCTACTTGCTGCTGACAGTTCACTTAAGCACCCAGCACACGTCAGGAGTGAGTGGTCCTAGGTGCTGAATTCTTGGCGAGGCAGGGTTGAAGGGGGAGTGGGGATGGAGGGAAGGAGAGAAAGAAACAAAAAATATTTAACAGTATTACCATTAGTGATGCAGTAAGGGAAGTTACAAGATGCTGTGGGAACAAACAGAAATGAGTTTGCCCAGAGCATGAAGGAAGGTAGAGATGAGGAAAAATATGGGGAGACATTAGGGACATTAGATATTGGTAGAAATTTTCTAATTAGTCAGTTGTAGTAAAGATATTAATTGAAGAGGAAAGAGTAGTCATGAGGCCCAAAGATATTTAGAGAGAAAAGACCAAGAATAGGTGGAAAGAAAGTTAATGATAACTGTTGTTTGAGTGTTATATATCCTGCTAGAGGCTTCCAGCTCTTTCCATAACAATATTGCTGGAAGAGGACTGTGACGTATCATCTCTTCTCCCAAGTCTTGCTGCAGATTCCGATATGTTATTATCCTGAGTGTATTTTGTAAATTACAGACAATGACACAAATGTTAAGTATTGGTTCCCATTGGTTCCAAGGTTGATCCATGCACTTAAATATGTTACATAATTATCCTACCTTTTCAAATGACAATGTCCTAAAAGTGATCATTGAATAAAATGAATAGAATGCTGATGCTTGTTATTTTAAACAGATGTGATAATAGTCAAGAATTTTGGAAAGAAAGAATACTGTGCAGAAAAAATAATTTATTTCAATCAAATGTCACAGAAGAAGATTTGGAAATTTTATAAAGGAGAAGAGATTATCTGCATTTTTAATCATATATAGGCAATGTTGTTTTACTAAGAGGCTCATTTGACATTATCAAATTCCTGTGCTTTGCATCTCAGCAGCTTTGTGTTCATTTTATAATTGCAGTTCATATTAACAATGTGTGCTGTATCTACTTTTTTATATATACTTCAAGAAGAAAGTCCTTGGATTATATTTTGTCAGATAATGGAAACTACTTAATAACAAATTACAAAAGGAAGAAGATGAACACCAGCAATTAATTTTTGCCTCCCTTTGGCTTTTATGTATGCTGCTGCTGCTGCTGATGCTGCTAAGTCGCTTCAGTCGTGCCCAACTCTGTGCGGCCCCATAGACAGCAGTCTACCAGGCTCCCCTGTCCCTGGGATTCTCCAGGCAAGAACACTGGAGTAGGTTGCCATTTCCTTCTCCAATGCATGAAAGTGAAAAGTGAAAGTGAAAGTGAAGTCGTGTCCAACTCTTCGCAGCCCCATGGACTGCAGCCTTCCAGGCTAGACTGCAAACAGTATGAAAGTAAGGGCTTTCCTTTCAATTTTAAATTCTTAGTGTTAACTAGTGTTTGATAGAGAATAAGCATTCAGTAAATATTATTGAATAAGTTAATGAAAGACATTGTATTATAAAAGAAAATATTGATCATTGATTAGTCAACAGAAATGTTCAAACTCAAAAGAATAAAAGACAGGTCAATTAACTGAAATAAGCTGACATTTTTTCATCACATTAACATAATAAAGATGATAATAGCTAGTGAACAGAGAAATTGGTGTATTCAAGTATTACTTATGAAAATTAAATTGAGCTAGATTTTTTTTAATTTTTCTCCTTAAAAATTATTTATATCCTTCTACTCAATTATTTTCTTAGGAATCTATCCTAAAGAAATAATCCAAGCTTTTTAAACAGATATATTTGTAAACAGATAGTCATTTTAAAAATTACAAAATAATTGAGGCAGCCTTAGTTCAGTTCAGTCGCTCAGTCATGTCCGACTCTTTGAGACCCCATGAATCGCAGCACGCCAGGCCTCTCTGTCCATCACCAACTCCCGGAGTTCACTGAGATTCACATCCATCCAGTCAGTGATGCCATCCAGCCATCTCATCCTCTGTCGTCCCCTTCTCCTCCTGCCCCCAACCCCTCCCAGAATCAGAGTCTTTTCCAACGAGTCAACTCTTCACATGAGGTGGCCAAAGTACTGGAGTTTCAGCTTCAACATCATTCCTTCCAAAGAAATCCCAGGGCTGATCTCCTTCAGAAGGGATGGTTGGATCTCCTTGCAGTCCAAGAGACTCTCAAGAGTCTTCAACACCACAGTTCAAAAGCATCAGTTCTTCAGTGCTCAGCCTTCTTCACAGTCCAACTCTCACATCCATACATGACTACTAGAAAAACCATAGCCTTGACTAGATGAGCCTTAGTTGGCAAAGTAATATCTGTTTTTGAATATGCTATCTAGGTTGGTCATAACTTTTCTTCCGAGGAGTAAGCATCTTAATTTCATGGTGCAGTCACTACCTGCAGTGATTTTGAAGCAGCCTAAATGGCATCTAATGGAGAAATGTTGAGGTAAATATTTGTACCCTTTTAGTGTACCATTGTTGCTATTAAGTCGCTTCAGTCGTGTCTGACTCTGTGCTATCCCATAGACAGCAGTCTACCAGGCTCCTCCATCCCTGGGATTTTCCAGGCAAGAACACTGGAGTGGGTTGCCATTTCCTTCTCCAATGCATGAAAGTGAAAAGTGAAAGGGAAGTCGCTCAGTTGTATCCGACTCTGTGCAACCCCATGGACTGCAGCCTACCAGACTCCTCCATCCCTGGGATTTTCCAGGCAAGAGTGCTGGAGTGGGGTGCCATCGCCTTCAGGCAAACATAAAAAAAGTATGTTTAGGGATATAGTCATAGAAACAACTTCTCAAAATGTCAGAAATATTGTGATAAAAATCTATAATTTATTGACTCATGTGCATGCAATATGCACAGGAGAAAAAAGAAAGAAAACAGTCCATTCAAATTTTACTTATGATATTACTATGGATTCTGTTATAATATCTTGTAATTTTTATAGCAGTTATTTATTGACTCTTGCCAATGCAATTTCTATGACTTATTATGTATTCACTCATTAATAGTAAACATTCACTATTATTTCACTATATGCTTGTCAGTCTGCTAGGCACTGAGAACATAAAATTGAATATAATATGTTTATGATGCTCATGATCAATAAAATGCCATCTACAGGGGATGTTTTCCCTGAATTTCAGCCTATTATCAGCAGTCCTGCTAGCCTGTCCAGGTAGTGCATTTGGTCACTAACAAAGCTTCTGTGAGGGAGATACTGCAATAAGAGAGCTCAAAAGTTACTGTGGAGGTGAAGGAAAAATCAAAAGACGATTTCAACAGATAGCTTTTCCAAAAAACCTGGTGATGGGGAAGGGGTGAGAAAATTTTTTTAAATAATAATCTAGGTGTTTCTATAAAATTATGAAAATATAAATTCCAAGTACTTCAGCTTTCTAATAGTAGCCTGGCTCAAAGTCTAGACTTGTAATATTAATACAATAGTATTCTGAAATTTTTCTTTGCACCTGACTTTTCTCTGCTTAATAGTCACAAATGTCACAGATTCTCTCACATGACTCCTTGAATTTAAAAGTGGCAGAATGTTATTGAAATGACGGTCTGGCAGAAGTGAGAGCAGTGCCTGAGTGTCGTTTAATAAATTGTAAGGCAGATAAGCTAAATTTGGGAATTGACTGTATTGTCAGCTGAGCGTAATAGGGAAAGACGCTGTGTGCGCGCCCGCCTCGCCGATAAGGAGAACGCCACAGACAGGATTCTTCTGACACGCAGTTTATTGTTACAGCTCTTTTAGGAAGTGGCGAGGGCCCCGATGCAGGGAAAGCGGTTGCTTATATAGCCCAGAGGGGAGGCTTGTCAACCTCTGATTGGCTCATGACAGAACACTGCCAGAATACCTGATTAGCATATCCGTGTCAACCTCTGATTGGCTCATGACAGAATACTGCCAGAATGCCTGATTAGCATATCCGTTTGACCTCAAGAGACACATCTTGCGCATGCGTCTTTTTAGCCTACATGTTTGCGAAGAACCAGGAAGCAGGAAACCGGCGCCATCCTGCAATGGCGGCTGCGGCTCCCGACAACGCTGTAGCTGGAATCAGAAGCCTCGTGGTTGAGTTCCTGCTCTCCTGCTGCTCAACATAAGATCTTGGACAAGTCTCTTAAATTGATTTTCCATATTGTTAATTGATGATGAGAAATAGCTTTATTTACCTATCTACCTATTAAGATCAGTTTAAAGATCAAATAAGAAATGTAAATGAAAACTTTTTTCTCCACTAATGTGGTATAGGTATATTAATCATTACAAGTGGTAGGTAATAATCCTGATAACATCAAGATACTATATCTGGTTTATGACCCTTACGCCTTTATCTTAAAGAAAAGGACCCAAGGATATTTTAGCATTCTTTCTATTCAATTCTTGTTTACCACTTCTAACTTGTTTAAGTCATGTCCGACTCTTTGGGACCCTATGGACTATATAGCCCACCAGGCTCCTCTGTCGATGGGATTTTCCAGGCAAGAATACTGGAGTGGGTTGCCATTTCCTTCTCCAGGGGATCTCTTCCTGACCCTGGGATTGAACTCGAGTCTACCTGTGTCTCCTGCATTGCAGGCAGATTCTTTACCCACTGTGCCACCTGGGAAGCTCCTAAAATTTTTAGCAAACACTATAGTTAAGCAACTGTAAGGATAATTTCGGTAGTTAAGATTGATAATAAATTGGCTGTGCTACAGGCATGTTCGACTTGCATAGGGGTGACATCTCTTTAGTCCATTTGTACTGTTGGAGTCATTATGTAATAGATGCTATACTTTCAAATTAATGGACTATTTTTCAAAGGTAGAATAATTGTTACTGATGAGGAAATCATCCAAAAGTTGTTCTTAAATGTTCAACTGTGTCCAGATTTCACTGACCTTTTGAGTCTGAGGGCATTGTCTTTATAATTTATTCATTTTTTAAATTTAAAACTTTATAAACAATTTCATATGGAATTTCAATTAGTCCATTTTCATTTTTAATTCTTTTTTACCATTTTTAAAATTATTTTTTAATTCAATTTTCATTTCTTTTATATGAAAAGCAATTAAACTAAGAGGAATGAATTGAACTTTCTTCTCTTTATGACATCTAATAAAAGGGCATAAATCCGTAGACAAACGGATGAACCAACTAACAGAGGAATGGCTAATGACATTAATCCCTGCATAAACTCTACATTTAAAATGTCTAAGGGTTTGAATTTGTCAGTAAATCTCTATGGGAAAAAAGCAATTTCAGTATGGCACATCTAATATTTGTATCATATGAGTTAGCACAGAAGTTCTATTGAGATCATTTTTAAAAATCTATCGATTTGTGCTTTCCTGGTACAAATTATTTGCCCCAGAAAACACATTCTTCTTTTCTTTTATAAGTTTGACTAAATGGACAGAAAGTACAGTCCGAGGTATATGTGTATGTGATATTTATCCAACTTAAATTTTAAAACATGAATTCCTTTCTATTTTATGACAGGAAAGAGAACTCAGGAGAAATGGAAATATATTCAGACCCCCTCATTCTGTCCTGCTTTCCCACTGTCCTTTCCCCAAGACATGTACACACCTTAATTGAATTGAATTAGACTTGTTATTGAATGATTCATGGTCCTTTCCTAGTCATCTATATACATAATTTGTACTAAATATTCATTAGTTGCTTTTTACTTTTTTTAGTACTTAAGAGTCTTGAAAAAATAAACCCATACAAGAACTTGGAAAAAATTTAGAACTGTCAAAGTTTATAAAATTGCCTCTAGCTAACTTAAACAAAGTCATGTGTTTGTTTAAAACGCTTATTCAAAATGCTGTTTGTAGTTCATTACATACAGGTTTTATTTTGACAATTTATTAGTGTAACACTTTTAGTAAGATTATATTATATAAATATTAATAATAGTGAAAGATCATCTGAATCAGTACAAAATACTTATTGGTACCCACTAATATTCACAAATGCTTCTCGTTACCTTTAGAAAAGACAAGTTAATTGCAAAATGATAAACACTTTCAATATTCAACACACTTAGAATGCCGACCAAGTTTAGGATATTTGATTTACAAGTTTCATATATGGTTACCCATATTTATAAAACATGGCGTGCTGAGCAATACAAGAAGTTATTTTATCTGTACACCTACAATAAGAGGTAGCACTGCCAAACAGCTAGTTGTGTCATTTTAGATTCCAGATTAATAGCCAATCTACTGGGAACAGATGTTAAATCCTCATTTATGCTGCTGTACATGTACATCTATTTCCGGTGGAGTGGGTTTCACTCTGATCAATAACTGTATCAGCCTAGTTTTTCATCTTATTAGAGAGGTCAGAGCAGTGACAGAGGGACATCTGTTTTCATGTCAAATAATGTTGGAGGTAATGAATCCTCTCCAAGGAGATAAACAACACTTCTGCAATTGTCCTTCCGTCTTCTACTACAAAGCTGATTGTGATTAAGCACAGGCACTTGGAGAATTGGAAGTGCTGGCACATCCCAACGCATTTTTTACTCTGAAATTTATTTTCATCTCTGTGGTATTTTCAGTTCTTGAGTAGTGACCTGGTTGCATAATATACATCTAAGATGACGCCTGTTATATAATGTCTTTGCATAAGTGGGAAAATGTAGCAGAGAGATGGTTCCAAAATAGAGCCTGTTAAAACTGTTTGCAGTTGCCTACATAACACTGAAACACCTCTGTAAGCTTAGATAGTACACTTATCATGATAATAGTTAATAAACCATGCCTAATGAGCACAATGCAAATGTGAGTCTAAATGCATGTTAACCTCCCTAGCTTGTTAACACTTGGTGGATGAAAATCTAATATGGTACTCTCTGAAATGCCTAAATGAGATCAACACAAATCTACAGGGAGGCAAAGCACAAAGAGATGTTCAGACAAATCTAGAGAGTTCTATATGGAAGTTGAGTTGTTTCCAAAGGAAAAATATGAAAGTGATGTCTTGCTTGATGGATGCAGCACATTGGTTTTGGTGGATTAAGTTACTGCTTTTCATCAAGCCTATTTCCTATAACAGAATTGGATGTGATGAATAGATTCAGTCACTCTGATTTGTAGTCACTTGCTGAACTGCTAGTGTTCATTTTAGCCACCATTTTGACATTGATCAAGCAGATAGCCCTGTCACTTGAGCCCTGTAGTCATCAGTATCTAGATTGATAAAATATAGAAAATTACACCTCACCAAACAGCCATCCTTGGGGACAGAGAATTCTTCAGGCTATAGAGCAAGGTGAAATCTTGCCAATTAGCAGAATAATTGGCAACCCGGGGTAGTGGACAGGCTGTGAGCATCTGGGCAGACTAGAGACAAGTAATTGCTATTTGTTGTTCAGACTGTCCTCTGTTCCAACTTTTGGGATTTTTATGAAGTTGTAAAATTGCAAAACTTTAGGCAAACATACTATCAGTTTGCTTTTTCAACTGGAGACTTAAATATTAAACACTAAATGCCAGTATTAATCCACAAATTAACGGGTATTTTAACATCAAGATTAGGAAGGATGAAACTAAAAATAAAATAATTAAACAGTAACTTTCCAATATAGTTTTCTTAATTTTTTCAGTACAGAAACTCATTTACTGGCCCCAAATGATGAGCAGATGTTTAGGAAACATGATTTCTAAGTACTAGCAAGGCCCTGATTCTCTTGTTGGCCAGACTCTGGAGACTCAAGACCAGAATGCAGTGTCCAAAGGTCCAAGATGGACAGCAGTGACTTGGTGTCAAAGCTGAGGTTCACAGGCCAACTGCAATCTTGACTGAAGCACTAGAGGAAACAGAAGCTGGCTAGGTTACTTGAGGTAACACTCAAACTCAAAGGACAACATACTGAGACCAAACCTCTGGGGCAAAGGTAGAAGTCCAATGTAACCATGGAGCTGAGTTCATACTTCTGGCATGAAAGCAGAACAAAAGAGAAGCTTAACACTGAATCTCCTCAGTTTCTGAATTAGGAATAGTCCTTAAATTTCTGAGGATGAAACACACAGCTTCTATTACCAAGGCTGGAGTTGAATCTTTATGTAGTGGTCATTTCCCCATGTATCCAGGTGAGAAGCTTATGGATTCAGGACTTTTCATGGAGTCACAGTCGGATCACTCCATGGCTTCATGGGAAGCCTCTCTGTAGTCACTTATGTCTCTGGAAAACTTTTTAAAATGTTCATATATAATTTTTCCGCCCATGGGACAGTACAACAAAATACCTATCCTTGTAAGACCTGAAAAGAAATCAGTAGCATGATTCCCATTCTAGGGTGAAAACTAAATGATAATATTAACGGTATGCAAATTCATCTGCATACAAGTCTTGCATTTGCCAACAATGACTCGTTGACTTGTAGTTGGGATAATTAAGCATCAAGTTTATGAAAGGTTACAATCAGTTCAGTTCAGTTCAGTCACTCAGTCGTGTCTGACTCTTTGCAATCCCATGAATCGCAGCACACCAGGCCTTCCTGTCCATTGCCAACTCCCGGAGTTCACTCATTTCTAACTGTTGCTTCCTCCCTGCCTCTCAAGAGGCAGGTCAGGTGGTCTGGTATTCCTGTGATCCACACAGTCAAAGGTTTTGGCATAGTCAATAAAGCAGAAATAAATGTTTTTCTGGAACTCTCTTGCTTTTTCCATGATCCAGTGGATGTTGGCAATTTGATCTCTGGTCCCTCTGCCTTTTCTAAAACCAGCTTGAACTAAATTTTCCATACACATCTATAGTTAATAATATTGGGTTTCATTTTTGTTGTTCATTAAATCATATAACTACAGTGAAAATTGTTGTAATATATTCTTAACTATTTTAATAATGTTCAAATTTTGCTGAAGGATCCTTTAACTCAGAGGCTGGTTGGCAAACTAGAGCCCGCAGACTAAAGCCCACAGCTATTTTAGTAGCTGATTGAAATAAATAAAACCTGAGATTGAAAAACCTTAATATAAAAAGTACTTTATCAAAATTCTGAAAATAATGCTAAATATGGTGGTCGTGAAGTCGCTCAGTCGTGTCCGACTCTTTGCAACCCCGTGGACTGTAACCTACTAGGCTTCTCCGTCCATGGGATTCTCCAGGCAAGAATACTGGAGTGGGTTGCCATTTCCTTCTCCAGGGGAGCTTCCCGACCCAGGGATCGAACCAGAGTCTCCTGCATTGGAGGCAGACGCTTTAACATCTGAGCCACCAGGGAAGCCCAATCTATAGGTATTTAATAGCAAATTACTCTTTTTAAATTACTTTTAAAAAGGGACATTAATGGGAAAATAATAAAGGGAATGAGATCCTGTGCTTTATGTCAATGTAATGGAAGTGAATTATTTATTTCTTTAATGAAAGTAAGCCATGTGATTTTAAAATCATATTTTTTTAAAGCTTAAATATTGAAACTTCCCTAGCAGTCCAGAGGTTAAGACTTTGCCTTTCATTGCAGGGGTTGTGGGTTCTGTCCCTAGCTGGGGAGCTAAGATCCTACATGCCTTGCAGCAAAAAACCAATGCATAAAATAGAAGCAGTGCTGTAACAAATTCAATAAAGACTTTTAAAATGTCCCACATCAAAAAAAGCCGGGCCCCCCCACCCCAAACAAAAAACAGGCCTTAAGGGAACTTCCCAGTGGTCTAGTGGTTGGAATTCTGCACTTTCGATGCAGAGGGAACAAATTGGATCTCTGGCCAGGGAACTAGGATCCCACATGCTGTGGAGTGGGGCCCCCCCAAAATTAGAGAAAAACCTTAAATGTTTGCAAAAGTGAAAGGAAAAAACAACACAGTCATTTGTACAGAAAGACAAATTTTTTGAGGATGCATAATTCTTAAGTTTATAATTACCCACTAATAGGCACATTTACAGAAATATTAAATCAATGATGCATCTAGGTTGTTTCCATGTCCTGGCTATTATAAACAGTGCTGCGATGAACATTGGGGTACACGTGTCTCTTTCAATTCTGGTTTTCTCCATGTGTATGCCCAGCAGTGGGATTGCCGGGTCATAAGGCAGTTCTATTTCCAGTTTTTTAAGGAATCTCCACAGTGTTCTCCATAGTGGCTGTACTAGTTTGCATTCCCACCAACAGTGTAAGAGGGTGCCCTTTTCTCCACACCCTCTCCAGCATTTATTGCTTGTAGACTTTTGGATAGCAACCATTCTGACTGGCATGAAATGGTGCCTCATTGTGGTTTTGATTTGCATTTCTCTGATAATGAATGATGTTGAGCATCTTTTCATGTGTTTGTAGCCATCTGTGTGTCTTCTTTGTAGAAATATCTGTTTAGTTCTTTGGCCCATTTTTTGATTGTCTTGTTTATTTTTCTGGAATTGAGCTGCGGGAGTTGCTTGTATATTTTTTAGATAAGTTGTTTGTCAGTTGCTTCATTTGCTATTATTTTCTCCCATTCTGAAGGCTGTCTATGGATAAGAAAGCTGTGGTACTTATACACAATGGAGTATTACTCAGCCATTAAAAAGAATGCATTTGAATCAGTTCTAATGAGGTGGATGAAAATGGAACCTATTATACAGAGTGAAGTACACCAGAAAGAAAAACACCAATATAGTATACTAATGCATATATATGGAATTTAGAAAGATGGTAACAATAACCCTGTATGTGAGACAGCAAAAGAGACACAGATGTATAGAACAGTCTTTTGGACTCTGTGGTAGAAGGAGAGGGTGAGAGGATTTGGGAGATGGCATTGAAACATGTATAACATCATATATGAAATGAATCACCAGTCAAGGTTCAATGCATGATACAGGATGCTTGGGGCTGGTGCACTGGGATGACCCAGAAGGATGGTATGGGGAGGGAGGTGGGAGGAGGGTTCAGGATGGGGAACATGTGTACACCCGTGGTGGATTCATGTTGATGTATGGCAAAACCAACACAATATTGTAAAGTAATTAGCCTCCAATTAAAAAAATAAATTTATATTTTTAAAAAATAAAACACACACACACACAAATCAATGATGCAATAAAATCATAGAATGATATAGCATGGCTGATAGGCCAAAATGATAAAGGAGGTATCTTGCCAGTAATTAAAGATGAAAAAATTACTGCTTATTGCCTTCTGTTTTTAAATAATGTGCATACATATTTAATATTGTATATTTCATTTCTAAAAAGTGACATGAAGAAAGATATATTTTGTGCCATGAAGGTAATTACATTCTTGGGAACTGATCAACTAAAGTAACTTTAGTAATAGAATATATGCAAACATTACCTATTTTTCTCCAAAAATCAAGACTGAATCATGACAACAAACCTGTCTTTAAGCTTGAATTTTAAAATCAGAGATCAAGTAATAGGACTGTTCCCTCTTATTTCTCTTTTTTTAAAAAAAAGGATGTGTCCCCATTTCATATAAGTAAATTTTTTAAATGGAAATAGATAAAATTTGATGTCCTTACTAACATTTTAAATAAACATATCTAGATACCTAAGTGTCACCTATCTTTTATTATTTTTCTTAGCTATTAGTGACTGCAGCCATGAAATTAAAAGATGCTTACTCTTTGGAAGAAAAGTTATGATCAACCTAGATAGCATATTGAAAAGCAGAGACATTACTTTGCCAACGAAGGTTCATCTAGTCAAGGCTATGGTTTTTCCTGTGGTCATGTATGGATGTGAGAGGTGGACTGTGAAGAAAGCTGAGCACTGAAGAATTGATGCTTTCGAACTGTAGTGTTGGAGAAGACTCTTGAGAGTCCCTTGGACTGCAAGGAGATCCAACCAGTTCATTCTGAAGGAGATCAGCCCTGGAATTTCTTTGGAAGGAATGATGCTAAAGCTGCAACTCCAGTACTTTGGCCTCCTCATGCGAAGAGTTGACTCATTGGAAAAGACTCTGATGCTGGGAAGTCACCTATCTTTTATTATTTTTCTTAGCTATTAGTGACTGCAGCCATGAAATTAAAAGATGCTTACTCTTTGGAAGAAAAGTTATGATCAACCTAGATAGCATATTGAAAAGCAGAGACATTACTTTGCCAACGAAGGTTCATCTAGTCAAGGCTATGGTTTTTCCTGTGGTCATGTATGGATGTGAGAGGTGGACTGTGAAGAAAGCTGAGCACTGAAGAATTGATGCTTTCGAACTGTAGTGTTGGAGAAGACTCTTGAGAGTCCCTTGGACTGCAAGGAGATCCAACCAGTTCATTCTGAAGGAGATCAGCCCTGGAATTTCTTTGGAAGGAATGATGCTAAAGCTGCAACTCCAGTACTTTGGCCACCTCATGCGAAGAGTTGACTCATTGGAAAAGACTCTGATGCTGGGAGGGATTGGGGGCAGGAAGAGAAGGGGACGACCGAGGATGAGATGGCTGGATGGCATCACTGACTCAATGGATGTGAGTCTGAGTGAACTCTGGGAGATGGTGATGGACAGGGAGGCCTGGTGTGCTGCGATTCATGGGGTCGCAAGAGTCAGACACAACTGAGCGACTGAACTGAACTGATTAGTATTTTGATGATACCTCAAGTCTCTTTATCTGGTCCTCAGAACCGCCAATATCATAAAATGGTTAAATGTAGTAAGATGGTTAAAGCTAGTGATGCAGCATCATTCCAATAAGTGGCCTAGCCTGGATGCTAATCAACCCTGCCTGAGTGTGTAGAACATGAAAGAACTATTCATCACTGTCATATTCTCCTAATATCCTCATTTTCAAGTTGAAGAACCTAAGACATAAGAAGCAATAAATTGTCTCAGATTGCCTGTATTATACTTCAGCTGTGTTCTCATCAATAAAATCCTAAGATTTAGAAAGTTCTGTACAAACTTATACCCAGGAATTTTTATGTAAAACTTTTATTCTATTGTATATCCTGACATGAATACCATTAATTCCATTTCAGTAAAGAACAACATTTTAAAGTCATGAAATATTTCAGTATTGTTCCTTGACCTGATGACAATTGTGAGGAAACAGAATTCTTCCTATAAGCTTTAACATTCAACAGCTTTCATATATATATATATATAAAATAGTCATGTCTGACTCTCTGCTGCCTCATATATGTGTGTGTGTGTGTGTGTATATATGTATATATATATATATACACATACGTGTCTGACTCTTCTTCTGCCAGCCTCCTCTGTCCATAGAATTTTCCAGGCAAGAATATTGGAGTGGGTTGCCATTTCCTATTCCAGGGGGTCTTCCTGACCTGAGTCTCCTGTCTCCTGCATTTTCCCACTAGCGCTCTTTCCCACTAGTGCCACCTGGAAAGCCCATAGTTATATTTATTCTTACTTATATATACTTTTTTAATTGGAGAAAAATTGCTTTGCAGTGTTGTGTAGGTTTCAGCCACACAACAATATGAGTCAGCCATAACCATACTGATACCTCCTCCCTCGGGAGCCTCCCTCCCCTGCCTGCATTCCACCCCGCTAGGTCATCAAAAAGCACCAGGCTTAGCAGCCTTTTTAAGCTCTTTAACCATTACGCAAAATTTTGAATATCAACTTTATAAAATAATTTTAATATTTATCCCTTTCTCATGCTTGTTACGGAGAATGCAATGGCACCCCACTCCAATATTCTTGCCTGAAAATCCCATGGATGGAAGAGCCTGGTAGGCTGCAGTCCCTGGGGTCGCGAAGAGTCAGACATGGCTGAGTGACTTCACTTTCACTTTTCACTTTTATGCATTGGAGAAGGAAATGGCAACCCACTCCAGTGTTCTTGCCTGGAGAATCCCAGGGATGAGGGAGCCTGGTGGGCTGCCGTCTATGGGGTCACACAGAGTGGGACACGACTGAAGCGACTTAGCAGCAGCAGCATGCCTGTTAATTCTCTACAGAGGCTAGACTTACTATATTTACGTAACTTAGTAAAAATTTCCTTTTAAATGATCTAAAGGTAAAACTCAACATATCTTAAAAGTAAGTGTGTTCACCAGTAATAGCCATACCTCAGACCCACTTTGGATGTTGACTTTCCTCTCACATTTTATTAGTATTTTATTACTGTAATCCTGAAATATTCACCCCAATCACCTCCAAGCCTTCTTCCCCATGAAAATTACTTTATTTCACAGATTCAATATTTCAAAAATCCATTATAATAATCTATCCTCTTCATACTGGAGTTAATTCTCCACACTACTTTCAGATTTCACGTTAATTCTCCACACTGCATACACACAGAAACACACAATCTGATTTGAACACATGTGTTTGAAACTCTTTGGGACAGTCCACTGTCTGCAGAAGAAAGTTTCAGTTTCTTAGCTTATAGGCTCTTCATGATCTGCTTCCTTTTCTTCTCTAATCGTCAGTTTTTCCTTGTCATGCTCCCTAATCTTGGGCCCCAGACAACTTCTCAGACCCAGATTCAGTTATGCCACTATGCTACTCTGCTTTTCTCACTTTCGATTTCTTTTTATTTCACCTTTTCCCCTTATTTATCCTTCACATTTTAGGCCTTTCTCTTATATAGCATTCATTTCTGGACCTGTCTTTGTTCTATTCAAAGTTATTACCTACATAGTTGATTTACAGTGTTGTGTTAATCACTGCTGTGCAGCAAATTGACTCCGTTATGCATATGTATGCATTATTTTCCATGTTATTTTCCATTATGGTTTATTGAATTTATGATTTTATAACATGCTATAGCATGTGGATTTTATTGCCATTTTTTTCTTATCCCTACTAGGCTGTGCATGGCTAGATAATAGAGACTGAGTAAGCCTTATCTTTTTATTCTCAATATCTAACACAGAGCTAATTACTTAGCAGTAGTTCAAATATATTAGAGAACCAATAGATTTCAATGAATAAAAATGATTCTTTTTATTGATAGCAAATCGTGTCATAACTCCTAATCATACTATTAAGCACTTTAATAGCACAACCCTTACCTGCTCTAGAGTTATTCTACTCTGTGTTTACTATTCTTATATAATACGCAAACCATGTAAACAATAAATCTCTATTGAATATAGTATTTCTCTAACTAGCTTATTCTTCTATTTGAAAACTTTAATAATAAGTATATAATTACATATAATTTAATGTGTAACCATAAGGTATACAATATAAATTTAACACATCAAATTATATATAATAAATATATTAATTTATTGACAAAATATTGTAAATTGATTATACATATAAT
>SJYC01064266.1:0-60861 GCA_006408675.1 Madoqua kirkii | reverse complement strand
GCTTCTTACTAAAATGTTCTCAAAATAGTAAACTATGTATTATCCAAGAAATAATATTTTACATTTGCAAAGTACCTTTCATAGTTGTAATATCCTTCCATATAAATTTGATATATTTTTTAAAATGTGGTATTTGCTAAGATGTCTTATCCTCATTTTGTAGGAATTGAAATTGAGCTTTGAATTGC
Source organism: Madoqua kirkii (assembly GCA_006408675.1). Classification (NCBI taxonomy): domain Eukaryota; kingdom Metazoa; phylum Chordata; class Mammalia; order Artiodactyla; family Bovidae; genus Madoqua; species Madoqua kirkii. The sequence goes on along the minus strand of SJYC01064266.1, from coordinate 60,673 downwards.
TGAAATATTTTGTTTTATCGCCACAAAGTAAGGAATGAACCTAGGTAGAACAGACAGTTTCTGTTTCCCAGTGCAGTTGTTTTCTACCACATCACATTCACAGAAAAACAAAATGGGGTAAATACATACCAGCATAATTGTATTTTGCCACTTTCTACTTATAAATGCATATGAGGAAATTAGATTCATTCCAGTTACCTGCTCAGCTGCTAGGAAGTTCCAGTTCTGAAAAGCTGAAGGAGATGACAAAGGTAATTATGTTGCTTACACAACAATTGTTTTTTTCAAAATTCTTCCTAAAGTTAGCTCCACCAGAATTTTTCCACTCAACAACGTCTTGTGACTGTTTACCCGCTGAGCTGTCAAAATTATATCATAAAGTAAGGGAGAATTTTTTTTATCTTAAAATAAATTTCCTCTAAAAATAAATGCAGCCACTCAAGTTCACCCTGTCCCTAGCCATCTTAGATGAATATGCATTTCCCTGACATCCTAGAAGAGCAAGGGTTGAGGTCTTTCCTGGCACCGACAGTTGTTCCTCTAAGTGAAGAAAGAGGGAAAAGGCATAGCTACATCTCTCATGGCTGTCTTTACGCAGACAGTGTGCTTCCACTAAGTTTAACCTCCTTAGCACAAAGACGTTTCTTCCACAATATCTATGTGTTAGAAGAAAACACCTTCACTGACAGGCAGCTTCCAACTTCACATAAAAACCGTATTTGAATTTGCAGCTGATAGAACATTTGGAGTTCTTGTTAAAATAGTTTAAAATTTTTCTGGGCAATATAGAACTTAGGTGGAAAAGACATGCAGTTTTCCTCCTGTACCTCAATACCTAGAAATGACTGCTCCCCAGTGATCAAAGAAAAAGACCTGTTCCCTTAGAATTTATCAATTCCAATTTATTTGATCCATTTATTTATTCATTCTTTCTTTGAAATTTTTAATTTAAGGATAGTTTATTTGCAATGATGTGTTAACTACTGCTGTACAGCAAAATGACTTGGTTATACATAAGCATACTTTCCTTTTCATATTATTTTCCATTATGATTTATCATGGGTTTTCCAGGTGGTGCTAGTGGTACAGAACCCAGCAGCCAATGCAGGTTAGGTGTAAGAGATGTGGATTTGATCCCTGTGTTGGGAAGATCCCCTGGAAGAGGGCACGGCAGCCCACTCTAATATTCTTGCCTAGACAGGGGAGCCTGGAAGGATGCAGTCCATGGAGTTGCACAGTTGGACACAACTGAAGTGACTTAGCCTGCTTTATCACAGGATATTGAATACAGTTCCCTGTGCTATACAGTAGTACCTTGCTGTTTATCTGTTCTATATATACCAGTTTGCATATATTAATCCCAAATTTCCACTCCATGTCTCTCCAACACCTCTCCCCCTTGGCAACCACCAGTCTACTCTCTATGTCTGTGATTCTGTTTCTGTTTCATAGACAGGTTTATTTGTGTTATATTTAGGTTCCACATACTGTATAAGTGATACAATTTGTATTTGTCTTTCTCTTTATGACTTCATTTTGTTGATGATCTCTAGTTGCATCCATGTTGCTGCAAAGGGCATTATTTCATTTTTTTATATAGCCGACTAGCATTCCATTGTATATATGTACCACATCATAATGCAGTCATTGTCGATGGACATACAGGTCATTTCCATTTTTTGGCTGTTGTGAATAGTGCTGCTGTGAATGTAAGGATTCATGTGTCTTTTTGAATTACAGTTTTGTCTGGATATATGCCCAGGGTAGGATTGCTGGATCATATGGTATATTTATTCATTCATAAAACAAAGTTAAGTATCTCCTTTGTGTCAGTAGTTAGAATGGGCACAAGTAAATACCTAGGTAAAAACAAGTAATGGGATGAATATATCAGGAAGAGCTTTCTGGAAGAGTCAGTGCTTTTGCTGATCCCTAAAAGAGAAAGACAGAAAATTCACCCAAGCAGAAAGATCAGTATGTGATTAGAACTAAAGACAAGAGAGTACTCAACACATTCATATCTGTGAGTTTAATAATACCAGGGCTAAGTAAGATTCAACAGAGATGGAGAAAAGAAAACAGATTTCCAATACTATAAAGAGGTAGGATTGATAAAATTCAGTGGTTATATGTTGGGAGTAAATCAAAGAATCATGATGTTTGGTTTCCTGAGTTGGGTGATTGGCTGAATAACTGTGCTACTTCTGCGTGGAAATACTGTAAGAAGAGGGGAGGGTCGGAGGAGTGGGTGTCGAGCAAGCAGCAGCAGGCTGAGGAATGAGAGGGCAGTTATGAACCAGGCAATGCGATGTCAAAAGGCAGTAAGGCAGGTCCCACAGACAGACTCGAACTAGAATTTAGTTTGGCAATTATTGGCATAGAGTTCTTAAATGGAAATTGTTTTGAATCTTATTTAATTATGTACAAAGTTGTGATACATCTATAGTATAACAGGGACCTCCCCAGGTGGCTAAGTGGTAAAGAATTTGCCTGCAATGCAGGAGACTTGGGCTCAACACCTGGGTAGGGAAGATCCCCTGGAGAAGGAAGTGGCAACCTACTCTAGTATTCTTGCCTGGAAAATCCTATGAACAGAGGAGCCTGACAGACTACAGTCCGTGGGGTCGCAAAAGAGTTAGACACTACTTACTTATCTAGTTTTTTTCCTTTATTTCAGTCCCAGAAGTAAACTTTTTAAACTCTGGGTTTCTTTTATATAGCTAATAAAATGCTATACAACCATTTGTTGAATTGTTTTTTCAGTTTTAGATATTATGTATTGACTTTCTGTTACAAAAGCTGAGAATTTTCCTTTTACATTTTCCCTGTTCATCTTTTTGATCGTTATGTCAGTTTTCATTAAAAAAAAACAGCAGTGTTTTTATCACTATAACTATGGAAATCTTATTCGTAATTAGGCATGTAATACGCTATGCTAGTATTTCCTTTCTTGTGCAGCTCTTTTCTTCTCCAGGGATTTTATAGCTGCCACATTCTTTATTTGCTTAGTTTTCTGTGTACACATTACCACTTCACCTTGAGATATCCGCAGAAGAGTAACATCCTCTCAATGTTGTTAAGCACTTCAGCTAAATCTGAGTTTACTGTTTCTACTGTGAAAATCACTGTGGGAATCTTGTGTCTTCCTGTTTCAAGATGAACTGGATACTCTCTGGCCTGCTGAAGCTGTCATACTGGGAAGTTCATTAAAGTATCATCCCTGAGAAGACTGGTTTTTTGTTTATTTTTTTTTTCCCACTATTCTTGTTTCATAGACCTCTGCTGTAGTTTAAACTGTGTTCCTCCAAAACTCCTATCTTGAAGCCCTGACCTCTGGTTTCTCAAAATACAGCTGTTATTTAGAGATAGGGCCTGCAGAGAAGCAGTCAAGTGAAAATAAGTTTGTTAAGTTAACCCTCATTAATCTGACTGGTGTCCTCATCAGAAGAGCAGACAAAGATACGGAGACAAACCAGGGACACCTGTGCACATAGGGAGAGCTATGTGAAGGGACAGCAACAGGAGAGACCTCAGAGGAAGTCAACTCTCTTCTCTATCTTGACTTCCAGCTTCCAGTAACTGTGAGAAAATACATTTTTCTGTTGTTTAAGCTAACCCATCTTTTTAGGGCAGTCCCAGTAAACTTATCGTTTGCTATTGTTTCTGTTGCTAAGTGATGTCGGACTCTTTATGACCCCGTGGACTGTAGCTGCCAGGATGCTCTGTCCATGGTATTTCCCAGGCAAGAGTACTGGCGTGGGTTGCCATGTCCTTCTCCAGGAGTTCTTCCTGACCCAGGATCAAACCTGTGTCTCCTGCATTGGCCGGAGGATTTTTTACCATTGAGCTACCAGGGAAGCCCCAGTAAACTAATACAACTCCTTATAGGGTTCTTGCTTTCTTGCTTCCCCACCCCACTATTTTTTAGGCAGAGTACATTTTCTAGATTTTTTTTTTTGAAATTAAAAAAAAAATAGGGGAAAATTAGGAGCGGATATTTTGATTTATCTGAAAATACCTGTGTATGAAACTTACGTGAGTATGATACATTTTCTGGTTATAAAATTCTAAGTTGATTATTTCCTATCATCTTTTTCATCTCCCCTCCTATTATGATTATATTCTGTATATCTATTATTTCAGTATTTACCTACATATGAAACTTAGCATTTAAAAATATACTTATTCCTTCTTCCCATAGAGTACTTTACTCCTTCTAAACTTATAATTTATTGTCATCATATCATTTCATTGTGTCTTTTAAAACATTACAGCATTATTTTTTATCATATGCAGTCAAGGTTTGCTTAAATCACCTGTGTATTTTCTGTATCCTTTTTTTAAATTTCTTATTTCCAGAAGCTTCCAAATAGGACCATTTACTTCTTGCCTACAAATTTTGCTTGAAGCTTGAGTTTTGTTGGCTCTATAAATTTATATCTTTCACAAGAGGTAGGGTTATTATTTTTATGCACTTTTTTTTCCTCACTTGGATACTATTTTAAAGCATACTTTACAAAAGCTATCAGTAATTCAAAGTAATTTTACCAAAAGAGTCAGTTTAAAAATTAATGCATCTAAAAAGAGAAGTATACGATAGGCTACATGATGCTGCAGTCTGGAACAACCTCCAGATCTTCATGGTCTAAAGTTAACAAAGGTTTAAATTCTCATTCAGGCTCCATTTCCAAACAGGCCATCTGAGGTCCCTACCCGGCATCATTTTCCTCCTGGGACACGAGGCAGCCTCCATCTGGAGTACTTTCGCAATGGTTGTGAAGGGAGAAAGAAAAAGAGGGAGGGGAATTAAGTCATTTATTCCTGAATTTTACTTCCCAAAGTAAAATGCGTAATAGTACCCACACATTGGTGGCCAAGGCAAGATATATGACCACTGCCTAAATTCCCTGCATCAGAGAACTGCAGTTCTGCGTGTTCAGAGCACTGGAAACACTTGATGAAGAGCATTAATAAGAACGGTAAGGAACAATGTAAATCAACTGAAAAAAACCAGAGCAATAAGAACTTACTGTTGATTGGAGGTAAATTAAAAGCTGATAACATTTTCCTTGGCTAAATTTCCAACGAGCTATTGGAATTGAAAAATATTTAGAGTTGCCAAGATTTTAATATTTTCTTCGATTAATCCAGTTTACTTGTTACTAATCATAGAGAATCACAATCTGATTTTTTAATTAGAAAAGCACAGTAGAACATTTTCAACCTAAATTCAGTTCAGTTCAGTTCAGTTGCTCAGTCATGTCCAACTCTGCCACCCCATGAATCGCAGCACACCAGGCCTCCCTGTCCATCACCAGCTCCCGGAGTTCACTCAGACTCACGTCCATCGAGTCAATGATGCCATCCAGCCATCTCATCCTCTGTCAACCTTAATTAGGACCACATATTTCAAATAAGGGAGAAAGAACCTTAAAATTATGGCTTTGCATAGCATGAACAGTCTAGACCACATTCAAACAGTGAAAAAATCTATTTTATCCTGGTTTATTCACATGGCACAGCAATAACGCTAATATATGGCATCAAGGTTGTTGCAGACTACAGCATTTATCAGGTTCTAAATTTATCAGGTTCATTGAATAGGAGAAGTCTGTTAATACAGAAGCAGTAAAGATTGTTAAATACGTCACAAAGTGAGTGGTGATGCAGATATTCCTAACAGGTATATATTGTGATTTATATATTAGCATTTTTTCTCAAAGATCTGAAAGATTTATTACACTTATAGTTAGGGACGAGCTAGATGGCACCCCACTCCAGTACTCTTGCCTGGAAAATCCCATGGACGCAGGAGCCTGGTGGGCTGCAGTCCATGGGGTCGGGAAGAGTCGGACACGACTGAGCAAATTCACTTTCACTTTTCACTTTCATGCATTGCAGAAGGAAATGGCAACCCACTCCAGTGTTCTTGTCTGGAGAATCCCAGGGACGGGGGAGCCTGGTGGGCTGCCGTCTATGGGGTCGCACAGAGTGGGACACGACTGAAGCGACTTAGCAGCAGCAGAGTATCGGTGTAGCTGTAATAATCCATTTGTACACTAAGGGGCGCCAGGGCCATGTGTTTGACATTTCTAGATTAGAATTAAGGATTTAATGATCAAACCTGCAGTATTATTTCCCCATATAAGCCTATTTCATTGTGATACCAATGGGGACCATCATTGTTTAATAAATATTTCCCCCAAAGGTTCATTGTGGTCCTTGAAATTTGAACTTAACCACATTGAAGAAAGTGATGTCATCTAATTTCCCTTAATAATAACATCATTAAAGAGATTTTTCATAAATTCAAGCAGCAACATCTTACTAAATCTCAGTAAACAAGAAATTCTTTGTCTAAATTTTAAAAAGCCCTAAATGAGAGTAATGAACTATCTATTGAAGTTTGAAGATGGAATAGTCCCATCTTTCCACTCCACTCAATAGGAAAATTCAGGTTCAAAATAATATCGGGGAATTTTTTTTTTTTAAGAGAGAACCTGCTATAGCTAACCATATAGTGAGATATAGGTGGAGCTCTCAAAATCCTCATTCTCTCCCACTGCCACCTGCAGACTCTTTTTTTTTTTCTTTTTAATCATAGGATAGTTGGTTTACAATACTATTTTCTGCTCTTTCCAGGAGAATTAGTTGCTTCCGAAAATGCCAGGTCTTGAGGAACATTTAGAAAAGCACAGTAGAACATTTTCAACCTAAATTCAGTTCAGTTCAGTTCAGTTGCTCAGTCATGTCCAACTCTGCCACCCCATGAATCGCAGCACACCAGGCCTCCCTGTCCATCACCAGCTCCCGGAGTTCACTCAGACTCACGTCCATCGAGTCAATGATGCCATCCAGCCATCTCATCCTCTGTCAACCTTAATTAGGACCACATATTTCAAATAAGGGAGAAAGAACCTTAAAATTATGGCTTTGCATAGCATGAACAGTCTAGACCACATTCAAACAGTGAAAAAATCTATTTTATCCTGGTTTATTCACATGGCACAGCAATAACGCTAATATATGGCATCAAGGTTGTTGCAGACTACAGCATTTATCAGGTTCTAAATTTATCAGGTTCATTGAATAGGAGAAGTCTGTTAATACAGAAGCAGTAAAGATTGTTAAATACGTCACAAAGTGAGTGGTGATGCAGATATTCCTAACAGGTATATATTGTGATTTATATATTAGCATTTTTTCTCAAAGATCTGAAAGATTTATTACACTTATAGTTAGGGACGAGCCAGATGGCACCCCACTCCAGTACTCTTGCCTGGAAAATCCCATGGACGCAGGAGCCTGGTGGGCTGCAGTCCATGGGGTCGGGAAGAGTCGGACACGACTGAGCAAATTCACTTTCACTTTTCACTTTCATGCATTGCAGAAGGAAATGGCAACCCACTCCAGTGTTCTTGTCTGGAGAATCCCAGGGACGGGGGAGCCTGGTGGGCTGCCGTCTATGGGGTCGCACAGAGTGGGACACGACTGAAGCGACTTAGCAGCAGCAGAGTATCGGTGTAGCTGTAATAATCCATTTGTACACTAAGGGGCGCCAGGGCCATGTGTTTGACATTTCTAGATTAGAATTAAGGATTTAATGATCAAACCTGCAGTATTATTTCCCCATATAAGCCTATTTCATTGTGATACCAATGGGGACCATCATTGTTTAATAAATATTTCCCCCAAAGGTTCATTGTGGTCCTTGAAATTTGAACTTAACCACATTGAAGAAAGTGATGTCATCTAATTTCCCTTAATAATAACATCATTAAAGAGATTTTCATAAATTCAAGCAGCAACATCTTACTAAATCTCAGTAAACAAGAAATTCTTTGTCTAAATTTTAAAAAGCCCTAAATGAGAGTAATGAACTATCTATTGAAGTTTGAAGATGGAATAGTCCCATCTTTCCACTCCACTCAATAGGAAAATTCAGGTTCAAAATAATATCGGGGAATTTTTTTTTTTTAAGAGAGAACCTGCTATAGCTAACCATATAGTGAGATATAGGTGGAGCTCTCAAAATCCTCATTCTCTCCCACTGCCACCTGCAGACTCTTTTTTTTTTTCTTTTTAATCATAGGATAGTTGGTTTACAATACTATTTTCTGCTCTTTCCAGGAGAATTAGTTGCTTCCGAAAATGCCAGGTCTTGAGGAACATCACAGTTCAGTAGACATCAAGAAAAGATCTACATGTAATAATACTGTTACTCCAAGGAAGAAGGGCCTTTTGGAATCATATAATAAATCTATAAAGAAAACTCATTTAGTAATGACTTCTTTAGTTAGTCATGTTCACTGTTGCTTTAAATGTTACCTCATGTAATTCTCACAGTAAATCTAAGAGGCAAACATTGTTCCTGTTTCAAATGTAGGAAAACAAAGCTTGTAGTGGTTAGGTAAACTTGCCCTGAGTTTTACTGGATGTGGATGCTAGAGCCAGGATTTTAATTAAAATCTGATTTCAAGGCTCTTATTTCTGATATGTAATTAGCACTTTAATTGCTGCCAAACTGTTATACTGAAAACAAATTTTTCCCGTATTTATTATAGTAATAATCTTACCAAATTTTCCTTCAGAGATGTTGCAAAAGTTTGTTTCCCTAAAGGAAATGTAACAAGATACTATAGTTTTCATACCTAATCTTGTAAATAGGTTTACTCTGAATTTATGTGATTTACTTAAAATGAAAATGATTGGGGGTCCTCTGGTGGCTCAGTGGTAAAGAATCCACATGCCGAAGCAGGAGAACAGTTCACGCCCTGATCTGGGAAAATCCTACACGTTGCAGACACACAAGCCTGTGCCCCACAACAACAGAGCCTTAGTAGTATTAGTCGCTCAGTTATGTTCGACTTTTTGCAACCCCATGGATTATAGCTCACCAGGCTCCTCTGTCCATGGAGTTCTATAGGCAAAAATACAGCAGTGGGTTTCCTCCTCCAGGGGATCTACCCAGCCGTACATAAAGGAGACTTAATTAATGTGCATTAGAGGATTCCCCAGGTTAACCTGTCATAGAAAACTGTCTCTTGAGCCTTTAAATTCTGTACAACTACTGAGCCTGTGCTCAACAGCCTGTGAGCCACAAATACTGAAGCCCATGTGCATAGGGCCCGTGCTCTGCAGAAAGAGAAGCCACTGAGATGAGACAGTCTGCGCACACAACTGGAGAGTAATCCCCACTCAGCACAACCAGAGAAAAGCCAGCACGGCAGTGAAAACCCAGCACAGCCCCCAATAAATAAATAAACTAAATTTTAAAAAGAAAATGGTTAGATACAGGTGTGAGGGGCAGGATTCTTCATAGGAACTGAGTTACAGTCACTTTACAATTTACATTCAAAATCTGTGAATGTATACGCTAGTTGGTCTCTAGGGCCTTAAAATGTTGAGAATTATACCAAGAATTAGAGTTTCAGACAAACTGGGACCCTCTTTTCCAAGGGTTTGTCACATCTCCGGATTGTTTCATGTATCAGTGAGACTGATATTAGTGTATGCATTGTAGTGTAGTGAGACTGTATTAGTGTATGTACACTTTAGTATAGAATAGTTTGTTATCTATTCGTCAACAATACCTTAGTTCTTTAATAAGGCAAAAATAGGTATATAAATTTAGAACGTGGAAAATTTTGAGCTTGTGATAAAAGGAAAGCAAGAGAAGCAAAAAATGTTTAATGTAACATACAGTTTGACCATTTTATATGTTAATATTAAATAAGATCAAAATGTTTTTACATTAATTAATTAAAAAGATTCTCTGCACTTTGTTTCTTTAATTTAAAACTGAAACTATGTCAAAGAAAAATTTTTTATACTGGTAGATGATGGCCAAAAATGCAACTTATGCCTTTAGGGCAATAAATATTCTAAGGGCATGGATTTTAAAAATATAATGAAAATTGTTACTTTGTTAAAAGAGCAGAAGAAAATTTTGGTAGTAGATACTAGAAGACACTTATATACTAAAAGTATGGGATGGCAGTGTAACATATGGGAAAAAATGGAATGAGCAGTATAAACTCATAACCGTAGACCAAAGTTTTGGCCTTATGGAAATTACATTCCAGTTGTGCAATAACTAGTAGGCCAAGAGCTGCATCTTTCTTTCTGTACATCTTTCTTATGACTCTAATTCCTCCAGTGCATTTCTAGTGTCCACTTTTGGTTCTATCCTATTTTCACTCCTCTAAGGATTCAGTGCTTTTTGGAGGATGACTGGTTACCTGTGCCAGTGCAGAAACTCTCAGGATAGTGCCCATCATTCTCTGAAAGACCCTTCAAAGCTTTCAGGGGCAGTGCTAAAAGGAATCAATGCCTAACTTAAGCCAGCTCTTAACGGTCAATTTTGATGATTTGAACAATAGAATAATAGTAAAAATGAAAATGTTGATTACAGTGGTGATGAAAATGACAGGTGGAACATAGTGAATCTATAAAAGGGCCTGAACATACAATAGTCAAGAGGAAAGTCATTTCCAAGTGTCTGGGAAGAGAATGATCCAGGAAAACTAGGGTGAATAGAATAGGAAATTAGGATCTCTTTCATTCACTTTAATATGTAGTTAAACAGAGTATTTGTTTTTATAGATAATATTATTTTTACATTCTATGTCTGTTTTAGAAGTATAAAAATGTTTATGAAGTATAAACATTTTAGAAATATAAACATTAGAAGTATATATCTGTTTAATGGAAGAATAAACACAAAGAACAATGAATAAATCAAATAGTGCAGGGAAAGTAGATACTACAAGAAAAATATGAAGGTGTAATCAATATTAGTTGTCACTGCTGCTGCTGGTGCTAAGTCGCTTCAGTCGTGTCTGACTTTGTCCGACCCCCATAGACGGCAGCCCACCAGGCTCCCCCATCCCTGGGATTCTCCAGGCAAGAACACTGGAGTGGGTTGCCATTGCCTTCTCCAATGCATGAAAGTGAAAAGTGAAAGTGAAGTCACTCAGTTGTGTCTGACTAGTAGCAGACCCCATAGACTGCAGCCTACCAAGCTCCTCCGTCCATGGGATTCTCCAGGCAAGAGTACTGGAGTGGGGTGCCATTCACAAAAAATAATCAAATATAAAGAGAATGAAGAAAGTGACTGACAGATAGGCATTGTGTATTAACAAATAATATTTCATAATAACAATAGCTCTTAAAATATTTCAGTGCTTAAAGTATACTAACTCATTCGATCCGTTTAATACCACTGTACATGCATGTGTGAGCTCAGTCACTCAGCTGTGTCCAACTCTTTGGAACCCCATGGACTATAGCGAACCAGGCTCCTCTGTCCATAGAATTTTCTGGAGTGAGGTTGCTGTTTCCTATTCCAAGGGATCTTCCCAATCCAGGGATCGAACTCAAGTATCCTGCATTGCCAGGAGGGCTCTTTACTGCTAGCACCACCTGGGAATCCCAGTAGTCCTGTGAGTTCGGTGTTATTAACATTCCTGTCTTACAAGTGGAAACTGAAACACAGGTCCTGTATTGTGCTCAAAATCACACAATTCATAGCATGCATGGGGCTCTTCAAGTATTACTGAACTCTTCAGAAGGAATCAAAATGATATCACTGAATCTCTAAAAAGTTGTTAAAATATGAATGACAATGATATAGTTCAGTTCAGTTCAGTTGCTCAGTCGTGTCCAACTCCCTGCGACCCCATGGACTGCAGCACATCAGGCCTCCCTGTGTATTACCAACTCCCAGAGTTTACTCAAACTCACGTCCGTTGAGTCAGTGATGCCATCCAACCATCTCATCCTCTGTCATCCCCTTCTCCTCCCACCCTCAATCTTTCCAAGCATCAGGGTTTTTTCAAATGAGTCAGCTCTTCACATCAGGTAGCCAAAGTATTGGAGTTTCAGCTTCAGCATCATTCCTTCCAGTGAATATTCAGGACTGATTTCCTTTAGGATTGACTGGGTGGATCTCCTTGCAGTCCAAGGGACTCTCAAGAGTCTTCTCCAACACCATAGTTCAAAAGCATCAATTCTTCAGTACTCAGCTTTCTTCATAGTCCAACTCTCATGTTCATACATGACCACTGGAAAAACAATAGCCTTGACTAGACAGACCTTTGTTGGCAAAGTAATGTTTCTGCCTTTGAATATGCTATCTAGGTTGGTCATAACTTTCCTTCCAAGGAGTAAGCGTTTTTTTAATTTCATGGCTGCAATCACCATCTGCAGTGATTTTGGAGCCCCCCAAAATAAAGTCTGACACTGTTTCCACTGTTTTTCCATCTATTTCCCATGACAAGATGGGACCAGATTCCATGATCTTCATTTTCTGAATGTTGAGCTTTAAGCCAACTTTTTCACTCTCCTCTTTCACTTTCATCAACAAGCTCTTTAGTTCCTCACTTTCTGCCATAAGGGTGGTGTCATCTGCATATATGAGGTTATTGATATTTCTCCTGGCAATCTTGATACCAGCTTGTGCTTCTTCCAGCCCAGCGTTTCTCATGATGTACTCTGCATAGAAGTTAAATAAGCAGGGTGACAATACACAGCCTTCACATACTCCTTTCCTGATTTGAAACCAATCTGTTTTTCCATGTCCAGTTCTAACTGGACAATGATATAAGGAATACGCAAAAACAGAAAAATAGAACAAAGATATTTAGTCTGTGGTCCTGACTGTTGATAAAGGTGCATATACATAATCTTAATGAGTTTTGAGGTTTTCTTTTCATGTCTTACACATAAGGGGTTTGAAGAGTTAAGCATAGCCACATGTTAGTTTAAAAACTAACATCAAATTGACAAATAGTTTAATGCTCAAGAAAAAAATATTTTTTTCAGTTTTAATTTCAGAGTGTACCTCTCCATGAATCCCTTCCTATACTTTAAAGTTCCTATGAACATGTACAATGTTATAATTCCACATGGTATTCATTATTATTATTTAGAAAAGCATCATTTGTAAAGTCTGGGCTTTGGACTGTCTGGGCTTCCCAGGTAGCTCAGTGATAAATAATCTACCTGCCAATGCAGGTGAAAGAGTGAAAGAGACATGGGTTGGGGCTGGGAAGGTCCCCTAGAGGAGGAAATATCAAACCACTCCAGTATTCTTACCTGGAAAATCCCATGGAAAGAGGAGCCTGGTGAGCCACAGTCCATGGGGGTCCCAAAAAGTTGGACATGTTTTAGTGACTAAGTATGCATGTGTCTGTCTGTTTTTAGAGTTTTCCTAATTCAGACCCCTATCTATGCAGTTAGGTACAATAATTTACTTTTTAATGTTGTTTATTCTAGAGAATTTAGTGAAAGTGACTAAAGGGCTCTATGAGATGAAAATCATTTAATCATATGTGTGTGTGTGTGTATGCTGATGTGTGTATATATTCATATGGTGGTGATGGTTTAGTTGCCAAGTTGTGTCCATATACATGCATACATATATCTCAAACCAGAAGTACTTATACTTGTGGTTTCAACTTCTGCAAGCTTCTCACAAGGATCTAGTGAAAACACAAAGCTGTCCAAGCTATCCTACTCAGATTTCTATCTTCTTTCATCTTTCAGCTCTGTACCACCTCCTGGCCTTTGCAAAGTCCCACGAGGTTCATATCCTGCTCTGTCTGCATTATTGTCTTTGCTGCTTGATGCTGTGGTATTTACTAACAATTGCACAGAGAACTGTTTACAGTTTAGACTTTGTGTACAGAATTTCTGTCTATTTTTACCTCTAGCTATGGGAAAATCTGTGCACTCCTAGAATTTAAGAGAGTGTTAACATGGACCCCTGAGACTTTCTTTATCTAGCTTATTATCAAAGAAATTGTATATATTCTTCATATATTTTTTTAGCTTTGTCTTCTGTTTTTAGCCCTGTTCTGTTTAATTCTGTCTTATCCACTATAGAAGCAAAAAATGTTTTATATAATACTGAGTTTTTAATAGAAAAGTAGCTTCTGGGCATATGTTGATTTTTTTTATTTATTCAATATGTAATATGTTCCAGGCTCTTCTAAGTGCTTTTATAAACATTAAACATTCATTTAATCTTTCAAACAACCTAATAAGACAGTCATTATCATTATCTCCAATTTACAAGAGAGGGAACTAGGGAACAGAGAAAATAAAAATAGAAGTTTGCACTAAATCTAGATCTTCCCAGAACCTATTAGAATATGATTGGTGAAATCATTTCCTAAATGGAAATGGCATGATTGGAACAACCTTAAGGAGCTGCAGTTACAAGTCTATTATTCACTAAGAGAGTATCTCTAGTGCTGTACCACAGCGAATATTTTGTGATAGCTAGAAAATGACAGAGATGGCATCTGAACCCAGGCAGTCTATTTCAGTCCAGGTTCTTAAAGTAACATGGAAAGAGTACCTCTCTTCACAGAAATCACTAGATTCCATGATATATTTGCCCCAGAATTATTACTTCCCAAGTCTCACTGCCCAGTTTCCCGAATGTCACTTTAATTGTAGTCTATTTCATGTCAAAGTCTATGGATGCCTTATTACCCCATAAAAAGTTTAAGCAATAAATTCCGATGTAGATAGGGATTAATATTACATTAGAGTGGTGTGTGTGTGTTGCAGTTCCATGGACGGTAGCCCACCAGGCTGCGCTGTCCGTAGGAAAGACATGATTAAAATTTGTAGAAAAGATGTGGAGTCTACCCTTAACACCAGCGTTCTGCCAGTGACCTGTCATCATAGTCCTAGGGGTTGTAGAAGACAAATCAATCAGTATAAGGCACCTAATTCTTTTGTACCAAGTTATATTCAGTGGGATTTTATGATATCTTTTGAATCAGATGGGGGAAAAATTGTATAAGCATTTCTTTTTAGAATACATAACACTTGATGTTTTATTTTAAACTACTACTTTCTGATTGATCCTTCGTGATTAAAAAAAAAAATCTGCACTGGGTACTAAATTCTCACATAAGGTATTAGCATTTAATTGGTGAAATAGTCCCTTGAACCCAAATGGCAATATCAGAACAAGCCTAAGAAGCCTCAGTCAGTAAAGAGTCGTCCTGCAACACAGAAGACTAGGGTTCAATCCCTGGGTTGGAAAGAGCCCCTGAAGAAGGGAATGGCAACCCATTCCAGTATTCTTGCCTGGAGAATCCCATGGACAGAGGAGCCTGGAGGGCTACAGTCCACGGGATTGCAAAGAGTCAGACAACACTGAGTGACTAACACACACACACACACACACACACACACAGCCATACTTATGAGGGCATTGTTTAGTAAGACAGCTTTCCTACTTTATGCAAAGATTAAGCTGATGTTTTAATTTCTCTCATTAGATAAAGATCCATCTGTAAAGCCTATCTTGAGGATTATCACTCAAGATAATAAGAGGGTGGAGTATGGCAGTAAAAAGGTGTTGCCTTCTACAGGATGATATTTTCAAGACTTGATTTTATGGTAAGGTATTTTGCTAAATTAGACATACCAAGGGAACATTTCATGAGGGCGTTATGAGCTTGCAGAGGAAGGGGGCAGTGGTAAATTTTAAAAGGTGAGAGTTTTTCAGGTGAGAAGAGAAGGCAGGGAAGGGGATCCTGTAGGAGCCGCCAGGTGCAGGCCAGGTGTGGTTGGGACCTGCAGGTTGTCCTCGCTGGCTTTGCCCTGTTCAGCAAGGTAGCAGCTTCGCTGGCAGGAGAACCTGGGCTGTGAAAACAGGCCAGCTGTGAGCAGCGGTGGTCCCGCCCAGCAGGAAGGGTTCTGTTCCCCCTACCCTCAGGAGCCCGGGCTGAGCGGACCCCCACAGGCTTCAGCTTTTTGATTTGGAAATGATTCAGCTGTGCTGAGGCAGGCACATCACAACCAGTCTGGGATGAAAACACAGCTGGAGCTGCTACTTCTGCAAAGACAGCACTCCCCAACTTCCAAGGGGAGTTCCTGTCTCAGCCTGAACATCTGCCATGGCCGCGGGAGCTGGGGACCCCGAGGATTTGAGGAGGACACCTGGAAAAGAAGAATAAGTTCAGCTCTCCGCTGAGGACACTCCAAGGAAAGTCAGGAAAAGCCCCAAGGCCTGTAGAGGTCAGACATGCACCTAGCACTTCAACTTGGCCACGCGAGATTTATTCCAGCATCCCCCCTGGGTCTCCCATTTTAACTATTTACCTGGGCTTCCTTTCCTGTGCCCAACTCAGCCTCATCGCTGGTGCAGCAGGGAGACCACGTGTTAGATCCTGCCACGTGTTAGATGTATGACCTTGGGCAAGTCGCCCCCCCTTTCTGAGACTCAGTTCCTGCATCTTTAAGCTGGGGATAACACGACCTACCTAGAAAGAGCAAGTGGCTCTTAATTACTATAATTAATTAATTATATATTAGTATATAGTAATTAATATATATGTTAATCACTTAATTAATTACTATAGCTCTGCACAGGCGGCTACACCACAGGCAGGCAGCACGTGGTAGGATTATTATTTTTAAACTGTTTGCATTGACTGAGAGGATCTATGGAAGGTCCAGTGGACCTGGGTTTGAATCCCTCCTCTGCTGCTGCCTGACCAGCTATGGGACCTCAGTTGAGAGTTTTCACCTTGAGCCGGATTCCCACCTCAGCGGTTTGCCGGGACTGTCTCAGCTTGCCCTGGGTGTCCAGATGTCATTATCAAGAGCAGCCCCCAAGTCTCTGAAAACACATCATGTGGTCTCCCCAACCCATTGATCAATGGGGTATGACATGGCCACCCTCAAAGATGAACAAGGGAAAAGCATAGGAAAACTCCTGATGAATCTGAAAATGCCTGCCTGCCGTAAGTCAGCCTCAGCCAAGTCGCATTTACAGAAACATCTTATAGCCAAAGAGAAGCAGAGATTAAATTCTATCATATAGCCAGGCACGAGGGCACCTTTGGCAGCAGGTAGCAGGATTTTTTGACAACTTCATTCTCCATCTTTCTTGCTCTCAGCATTGCTCATGTATTAAGTCTCCACAAAGCCCAGCTCCTGCTCGCTCCAAACTCACATTTGAGTTTGTGAGTCAAACTTTCCACTGTCTCTTCTTCTGCTGCTAAGTTCTTTTGGAGATCAATTCTATTCATCCGGAAATACTGACAACTTGAATTTTCTCTTTCCCCGCATCTCATAAACACAATAACCTCTGTTAATCAGTCAGGAGATAAGTTGATATGCCAGTGACCAACCACCCCTGTGTTTCTGAAATGCAGGATATTCTGTTTGCAAAGCTGGGACAAGCTAGTGGCCCAGGAGTCTAGATTATAAATCAACTGCTGTTCAGAAAAGAGCAGGCTGGCCTGGGCTTCAGTCTTGGGCAATGCAGGACTCTGAAAAACAAGGATGAGTTTCCCACAAAGAGATGCTAAGTCAAGGACTAGAGGAAAGTAGTTTATTAATATTTTGGGGTTGATTCCAGGAAATTCCTGAAAATGGGCAACTGAAGTGGGAAAGGAAGAAAGTGGAAGGAAGAGATGTTCTGCTGCATGCTAAGTCGCTCAGTTGTGTCAGACTCTGTGCGACCCCAGGGACTATAGCCTGCCAGGCTCCTCTGTCCATGGGATTCTCCAGGCAAGAACACTGGAGTGGGTTGCCATGCCCTCCTCCAGGGGATCTTCCCAACCCAAGGAAGGTACAATCCTGAGCATATCACTTCTCCAGGCAAACCAGAACAGAATCCTGCCAGGAAGGTCTGAAAAGCTGTAGGAAATATACATTTTAGAGTCATCCCCTCGGAAGTTTTCATCCAATTCCCTACAGTCAGTTTGGGGAGAAAGAAATGTCAACTCCCTAGCCCTCTGGCTAATGGAAAGCCAGACAAAGCCATGTGTTGCAGCTGGCAGGAGGATGCTGGGCCAGCTGCCCTGAGATGGGAGGGGTGTCTGGAATAAGGTTGGACCACCAACCACATGTGCTTCGGCATTCTGGGATCTCGAGACAGCACCATGAACCCACAGGATCTAAGATGCCGTCTAGCCTGGGGACCATCACTCCACTGGACCTGTATCCCCAGTGCCCAGCACCGCCTCAGCTCAGAGCCAGCCCAGTCGTTTGTGCACATGGAATGAACATACAAAACCACTCTGCCAAGACCCAGGCTGAGGGTCTGACTGCCTTGGCTCCATCCAGCCTGCCTTCAACTGCAGCAGCCATGCCAAAGACCCTTCCTTACCCAGGAGACCTTGCATGTCTGCATCGACAGCCCCTCCAGTGCTCACCCAAAGGAAGGATGTTGAAATGTGCCCAGGAGAGCTGACTGTGGAGACCTCTGGTCTCTGACTTTGTGGAAATGTAAACTCCTGACCAAGCTTCGTAGCATTATCCAAGGGTGTAAACCCACCAAACAGGACAAACACATCACTGTGAGCTGGTCCTGAACAGTGCTCACCCAAAGGAAGGATATTGAAATGTGCCCAGGAGAGCTGACTGTGGAGACCTCTGGTCTCTGACTTTGTGGAAATGTAAACTCCTGACCAAGCTTCGTAGCATTATCCAAGGGTGTAAACCCACCAAACAGGACAAACACATCACTGTGAGCTGGTCCTGATAGATCTGAACTGTGTTTTCCTACCTGCTAATTAGCTGCCCGCGCTCATTAGAGTGTGCAGCGCTTCATTTTTAATTAGAATTAGCAGAGTCCATGTGGCCTTATGTGGCCTCTTTTCTCCTGAAATGCTTCAAAAGCATCCCCTCCCCTAGAAACTCCAGCACAGAAACCTTCAAACTGAAGAATGGGTCTTCTTAACAGTCTAGATGAAAGAAATTCCACTGGAATAAAGTCTTTATCAAAACACACTAATTGGTAGCCAAGAGGGGACTCGCTCTGTGTTTCAGTGGAGCACAGTTCAAGAAGGCAGCTAAGTCTGTGATTGATTCCATGCAAATTCCGGTGAGAATCGAAGAAGATGGTCGTTAATGATGCTGAAAACCATGCAGCACTTTTACACAAACGTTTTTCCAGTCTTTTTCTCAAGTTCTCATGATCATGTCCTAACCAGCGTCCTTGTCCGCCTCCACACTCTCCCTTCACCGATGCAAGCTCCTCTTGGTGCCCGGCGATACTTTCCCATCACAAATCTGATTATGGCTCTCTCCTGCCAAAGACTTTCAGCTGGCCACTGCACCGCCCACCTGCAAACTCCAAACCCCCTCGCGTAGTGATCTAGACCCTGGGGTCTGCCCAGTGGACCCTCCAGACGATGCCTCTTCTATCCTATCTCCCCCATCCCGAGCTGGAATCCCCCAAACAGCATCCTCTAGACCCTGTCCCGTATTCTGCCCCATGCTGGCCCCAGGACCTGGTTAGCCCCCCATCCCACAGAGTAAATTTCCACTCACACTTACAAGACCTGTTTAACTGTCATCATTTCCTGTCTAGTTATCCACTCCACAAGCATCTATTAATCATAAACGTCTATTAATAGATACAGGTTGCTACAGGGAGGGAAAGAAACAAGATATCTGCCCTCAAAGATTATAATAAGCAAGCAAAGAATAAAGGAATAAGGAGACCATGACACCATGCACGGGAGGAATAGGTGGTGGGGACAGGGCCTCCTCCTTCTGTCTAGTTCAGTTCACACCTGAGCCTCACTTTTCCCTCCTTTCCCTTTCCTTAGGAGATATGCTCTATGCAAGCGAGAACACAGGCTGGGGTCAGGACCTCTGCTGGCTAACTTCTTGGGCTGTGGTTAGGCTGGGAGAAAGGTGGCATAACTTATATACTATCACCTACTGGGAGCCACATACTATTTAAGGGTTCTCGTGGCAGGAATATTGGAATGGATTGCCATTTCCTCCTCCAGGAAGTGAAAAGGGAAAAAGCTGGCTTGAAACTCAACATTAAAAAAACTAATCCAGCCTGTCACTCCATGGGAAAAAGTGGAAGCAGTGACAGATTTTATTTTGGGGGGCTCCAAAGTCACCACAGATGGTGACTGAGGCCATGAAATTAAAAGATGCTTGCTTCTTGGAAGGAAAGCTATGACAAACCTAGACAGTGTATTAAAAAGGTCCATATACCTTGCTGACAAAGATCTTTATAGTTAAAGCTATGGTTTGTCCGGTAGTCATGGACAGATATGAGAGTTGGACCATAAAGAAGGCTGAGCGCCAAAGAATTGATGCTTTTGAACTGTGGTGCTGGAGAAGACTCTTGAGAGTCCCTTGGACTGCAAGGAGATCAAACCAGTCAATCCTAAAGGAAATCAGTCCTGAATATTCTTTGAAAGGACTGATGCTAAAGCTGAAATTCCAGTACTTTGGCCACCTAATGTGAAAAGCCAACTCATTGGAAAATAAATACCCTGAGGCTGAGAAAGATTGAAGGCAGGAGAAGGGGGCAACAGAGGATGAGATGGTTAGACAGCATCAATGACTCAATGAACATAAATTTGAGCAAACTCCAGGAAATAGTGAAGGACAGAGGAGCCTGATAGGCTACAATCCATGGGGTCAGAAAGAGTTGGACACAACTTAGTGACTGAACAACAAACAACAACTGGGAGCCAAGCCCATGATAAACCCGCTGCTAGATTCCTTGTGACCTGAAGTGTGTCCAAAGCCAGGGGCATTCCCAGCAGTGGGAATAGTCAGTATGCACAGGAACTAGAAATGTCCTTCCCAGGAAGGACATTGACTAGAGGAGACAGGCTAGTTTGGAAATGCTGAAACACGGAGACTCACACTTCACCTCTCTGGCCTCAGTCTCCACATTTGGCAGATGGGGGTGGGGCTGGACAGGTGGCACCTGATTCTTTTTAATATTTTATTTTATTTATTTATTTGGCTGTGCCGGGTCTTAATTGCAGCACATAGAATCTTTAGTTGCAGAATGCAGACTCTTAGTTGTGGCATATGGGATCTGGTTCCCTGGGATTGAACCCAGGTCCCCTGCATTGGGAGCGCAGAGTCTTAGCCACTGGACCGCCAGGAAAGTCCCAAGTGGTACTCAATTTTGCAGCATCTCTGGATACAAGGAGGAGCAAGCTGCCTTTGTTCTTTCAGTTCAGACCAGCAACTCCTGGTGACTTATAATTTCTCCTTACCCATGATTAACCATGTCTGATGCCATATCCCTATGAAATTTATCACTTGATTTCTGAAATAATGTAAAACTCCACAAAGGGAAAACTTTCCCAGAGCCTGACACACAGGAAGTACTTAACACATGAACTATCTTTATGGTTACAATTGCTCAGAAGAGCGAGGTCCAGGAGAACGTTAGTCTTGTGATGGCTTTGGCTTTCTTGACTTAGTGGGTCCCCAGATGCTGGCAGCTCCTTGAAATCAGAAGTTAAATCTACTTCTTACCATCAACATCCCAGAATCAGTGCTGCTGTGCTGTGCTTATTCACTCAGTCATGTCCGACTCTTTGCGACTGTAACTCACAAGGCTCCCCTGTCCATGGAGATTCTCCAAGTACGAATACCGGAGTGGGTGCCATGCCCTCCTCCAGGGGATCTTCCCAACCCAGGGGTAGAATCCAAGTCTTCTGCATTGCATGTGGAATCTTTACCAGCTGAGCCACCAGGGAAGCCCAAGAATACTGGAGTGGCTAGCCTATCCCTTCTCCGGGGATCTTCCCTATTCAGGAATCAAACTGGGGTCTCCTGCATTGCAGGCAGATTCTTTACCAGCTGAACTGCCAGGGAAGCCCCTCAGCAGCTGGCTCAGAGTCAATACACAATGAACATATATTAAGTGACTGAATGAAGATAAGAAGAGCTATAGCAGTTGATATAGTTGAGCCTTTGCTATGTATTGTACACTTTGCTAAGCACTGTCTCATTTTTTTCATTTTTGTAAGTATTTATGTATTTGGTTGCTCGGGTCTTAGCGGAAGCATGCAGGACCATGGCTGCGTCCTGTGGGCTCTTTCACTGCAGTGCACGGATCCTCTCTTGTTGCTCTGAGGCATGTGGGATCTTACTTCCCCAACCAGGGATCAATCCTGAGTCCTCCACTTTGCAATGCAGATTCTCTAATCCACTGAACCTCCAGGGAAGTCCCCAGCCCTGTCTCATTTAATCCCCACACGATGCTAAGAGGTAGAACTATGGCTCTATCCTCATTTTATGGATGGGAAAATTTAGAGCCACATGACTTGCCTATGGTCACACACACACAGGCTGGAAGTGGAGAGTTTATCTGGCTCCAAAGCCAGTGCTCTTAGCCATTAGCCTGGGTGCCTTGGCATAGTCATAATTTACATGTACCAAGTAAACAGGTTTTACTGAGGTTTCAAATAGCTCATCCCTGTGCTCAGGTTATAGGTGAGGCTTAGAGGAGGGCCAAAACCTCCCACCTTGCAGTTTGCAGAGCCAGAGGCACCCACTGAGTCCGGATGGGACAAACCTCTGCAAGAGCTACAAAGGTGTGGGCATCTGAGCTCCCCAGAGACAAAAGGACAGCCCTGCCTCTCCCATTTGGCTGAACAGGCAGCCTCAAAGAGAAGGAGCTTCCCAAACATTCAGCCTCCTTCCTGCACCAACTGAGCTCTGGTGCCAGCTCCCTGTCCTCAAGCGGCAGGCTGTGCTACCATTGTAAAACAAACCTCTTTAGAAACTCTGCCTTTATCCTCTAACATCTCCTAGGGAAAGAGCAAGGGAGAGAATGTTTTCCCTAAAACAGAAGCTCTTGGTTTTGGAACCAGGTCTGACTTCCCAGCTGGCACTAATGGTAAAGAACTCGCCTGCCAATGCAGGAGACATAAGAGACGTGGGTTCTATCCCTAGGTCGAGAAGATCCCCTGGAGGAGGGCATGGCAACCCACTCCAGTATTCTTGCCTGGAGAATCCCATGGACAGAGGAGCCTGGCGGGCTACAGTCCACAAGATCACACAGAGTCGGACATGATTTGGCATGCACTATCATTTACAGCTTGTGCTGCCTTGAACAAGCCATTCTGCTACTCTGTGCCTTTGTCTCCTCACGTGTCCAGTGGAGGATTAGGATGTGAACTAGTAGATTCTGAAATAGTAGATTTCAGAAAACTACTAGATTCTGAAAATACTCAGCAAAGGACTTGGTACATAAACGTTGGATGAAAATGGGTGAGCAAATGAACAAACAAGATTAAGCCTAGTGAAAAACGCAGCAGAATAGCCATAAAGAATTTTCAGAATGATTATATTTGATTTAAAAATTTTAATAAGCTATTTTTCAAAGCTGGTACTCCAGGGGGAAATGTGTTTAAAGGATTATGTGATTTATAGACACACTGATGGAGATTTCTTTAAGGGATTTCTAAACCTTTTAAAGGGCTTTTGAAATTGACAATAGTGGTTCCATTGAAGAATTTTAATGAATATGAATCATAAGAAAGTTTGGACAGCTGCCTTTTATTTATTTTATGTAGAAATTGAGATTTTTCTCAGGTGCCTGGCAAGAGCTAGGAAACAGCAGAGGAGGAGGGAGGGAACTAAAGAAAATGTTTAGGGAAGCTTGCCAGGAGCATAAATATCAGGACGCACACACATTGCTAAGCTTGCTGGGTCTGATCTTCAAAACAATGCTAAGGGGTAGGAACTAGTCTTATCATCATTGCATAGATGTGAAAACAGAGAGCCATAGATGTTCTTACCTCCAGTACTCTTGCCTGAAGAATGCCATGGACAGAGGAGCCTGGCGGGACTACAGTCCATGGGGTCGCAAAGAGTCGGACACGACTGAGTGACTTTCACTCACTCACTTGGTCACATAGCCAGTAGAGAGAGATGTGGGAATTGAAATCAGGTTTGTCTCTGGCAGGAGAAAGGCTGTGAGGCTAGACCTGTGTCAGACAGCTCCTCGAGGTGGCACCAGGGTTGCAGTTGTCCAAGAAAACTTGGTTGCCACAACAGCGGAGCCAGAGACACAGGAGCTGAGTGCTACATGCCTCCCAGTGTCCTTAACCATGAATAACATCCCATCCCGTGCACTAACCACTGTGTGATGCCCCCAGCCATGCTCTAACTACCGTGTGGTACTGCCACATAGGGCACACAAAAAAGTGAGAGTGAAGTTGATCACTTGTGTCTGACTCTTTGAGACCTTATGGACTGCAGCTCACCAGGCTCCTCCATCCATGGGATTTCCCAGGCAAGAGTGCTGGAGGGGATTGCCATTTCCTTCTCCAGGGGATCACCCCACCCAAGGATTGAACCTGGGTCTCCCACATTGCAGGCAGACCCTTTACTGTCTGAGCAACTAGGGAATCCTACGACCACATAGTAGTGACAATTAAGTGAAATAATGTATGTCAAGAGCTTTTCCCAATGCCTGCCACAGTTACCACCACCATCATTCAGCAGCTGCAGCAACACCATTATCTCTACCTTCATCATTATCACCATCACTTCTATTATGATCACTGTCATTATCACCATCCTTACTAACATCGTCACCACCACCATCACCATCATCACTGTCGTTATCACTAGCATCATCATCATCACCACCACCACCATCATTACTAACATCATTATCACCACCAGCAGCATTATCAGCACCATCACCATCACCACCATCACCATCATCACCATCACCATCATCACTGTCATTATCACTAGCATCATTATCATCATCACCACCACCATCATTACTTACATCATTATCACCACCAGCAGCATTATCAGCACCATCACCATCACCACCATCACCATCATCACTGTCATTATCACTAGCATCATTATCATCATCACCACCACCATCATTACTAGCATCATTATCACCAGCAGTGGCATTTTCACCACTGTCACCATCATCATCACCACCATCACCTTCAACACCATCACCACTATCATCACCATTGCCATCACCTTCACCACTATCTCCACCATCACCATCATCATCATCACCACCACCATCATTACTAACATCATTATCACCACCAGCAGCATTATCAGCACCATCACCATCACCACCATCACCATCATCACCATCACCATCATCACTATCACCACCATCACCATCACTACTATCATCATCACCACCACCACCACCACCATCACCATCACCACTATCACCACCATCACCATCATCACCATCACCTTCACCACCATCACCACTATCATCACCATTGCCATCACCTTCACCACTATCACCACCATCACCATCATCATCACCACCACCATCACCATCACCACTATCATCACCATCACCATCGATATCACCTTCACCACTATCACCACCATCACCAGCATACCATTACCACTATCATCACCATCACCATCATCACCATCACCACTATCATCAACATCACCATCACCATCACACTGTCGTCACCATTATCATCATCACTCCTGTCAATAGACCTTGGGCTAGTCACCCTCCTTATCTGAGTTACAATTAGCTCATAAAATGAGAGAAAATAATGCAGATGAGCTTAAAACTATTATTCTAGTAGCTTACAATTATTGAATAATTAACATTTATTCAGTACCTCACATGGGGCAGACTTATACTAAGTGACTACACACAGTAGTTCATTTAATCCTCACAAACCCCCTCCTCCCATTAGTAAGTCCCTTCTGTCATACCTCACTTGTGATAAATCTGCATTCTAGAGGGATCTGGTGGACCCAGAACTTCCACCTGTTCTTACTGACACCAGAGCCCTAACCCACGTCTCACCACCTTCTCTGGCTGAGGAGTTTGAAGGAAATAATGGAAATGAAAACCCACTGGCACAGTGGGCTGTGCAGGATTGCCATGGTTGCTTGCATTTGTCCTTCAGGGTGGCCTGAAGGCCTGAGAAGGAGAGAGAGGAGACACGATGCAGAGGTCCTGTGAACCCAGGGATCTTAACCATTCCTCCACTGATCACGCAAACCTTTAGAGAGTACCTGGTGTGTGTGTCCTAAGTCCTGTGCTGGGAGGAGGCACCAGAACTGGTAAACAAGTCGTGGCCTCAGCCCTGAACAGCAAACAAAGCACACAGAGGCAGGTTTGTCAATATTCTGCTCCACCATAAACTAATAAACCGGCAGCAGAAGTGTTAATAAGTTATCCACAGATGCTTCCAAAACATACTGACTTCCAGGGAAGTCAGAAGGTGAAACACCAGCCTCGGCCCTGTTCAGGCTTCAGGAGAGCTGTGAACTGCCCCCTGGGATGTGCAGCCAGGCTCGTGGCAGCAGGTGTGTGGCACACTTGCCAACACAGTCACCCGTCTCCATAGACCTAAGGCTGGTTGTAGCACGTGTTAGCGTGCAACCATTGTTCCTGCACATCACTCTGATAGACGCCTTTAAGATAAAGCATCCACCTTTTTTGTAGCAGACAGTATATCAAACCTTTTCAAAATCAAATGTCAAGCATTTACTTCAAGTATGTAAATATCAGTCACCTGTCTACTCTGCCAGGCCAATGGAGATGCCAGCTTCCCTGGAGGGCTCACAGTCTAGCAGGGCAGGGGCGGGGCGTGGGTCATGGGTGGTCCATTCTGAGTCATTTTTGAGGTGCAGAGTCCAAGGCTTGCTGGCAGCATGCTGGGGCAGTTGTGGTGAAAGCTTTGGAGAGACACAGGCTTGAGCTCATCCTGGCTGTGTGGCCTTGGGTTGCTTGGTTGAACCTGACGAAGAATGCTGTGGTTTCGGGGTGCAATGCTCACCCTGAAAGCTTTGCACCCATGGGGTGGCAGCTACCCAAATCAGCCCCTTCCATCCATCCCCACCGCCACCATCTGAACCCTCCAGACTGCCATCGTCTGCTCCTGCCAGCCCCAACAGCCTCCTGCATCAACCCCTGCCTCCTCCAGTCCTTCCTCCAAACAGCAGTGGTCTCTACGAAGTGCAAATTGATCACATCAATCCCTCCTTTAAAGCCCCCGTCAGTTTTCCTCAATGGTAGCCCCTCTCCTTGATCTCCAGAGGCTGCTTAAGTGGCCCTGCTCAGCTTTGCCATCCCATCCCCTTCCTCTATCCCCTTCCTCAGATGTCCAAACAGGACGGCCTCTGTTATAGACCTTGTTGTTTTTCAGTCAGTCACGTCTGAGCCTTTGTAACCCCATAGACTGCAGCACACCAGGCCTCCCTGCCCATCACCATCTCCTGGAGCTTGCTCAGACTCATGTCCATTGAGTCAGTGAGGCCATCCAACCATCTCATCCTGGGTCATCCCCTTCTCCTCCTGCCCTCAATCTTTCCCAGCATCAGCGTCTTTTGCACTGAGTAGGCTCTTTGCATCAGATGACCAAAGTATTTGGAGCTTCAGCATCATGCCTTCCAGTGAATATTCAGAATTGATTTCCTTTAGGATTGACTGGTTTGATCTCCTTGCAGTCCAAGAGACTCTCAGGAGTCTTCTCAATCCTTTTCATCCCTCAGGGTCTCTGCCCTCTCGTTCTTCCATCAGCATGATTATCCCAAATCTTCACAAGCTGCATCTCCTCCTTCTAGCCATATCTCCATCACCTGCCCAGAGAGATCTCCCCACCACTGCTAACATGGATCTCCACCTGCTCCATTGCCTTGAGCATTTCCTCCAGCGTTTACCACATGCTGCATTAGTTATCATTCCCTCACTTCCTTTGTAATAAACAAGTCATCCTTTCTCCGCCACCAGATAAAGGAGTCTCAGAAGCGCAGGGGCATGACCACTCTCCTCCAGGACTGTGAGGCCAGCCCCAGCACAGCTAATAATCACTGAATCTTGATGCAATGAGTGAATCCAGCCTGTGCATGTGTGCTAAGTTGCTTCAGTCATGTCCTACTCTTTGTGACCCCATGGACTGTAGCCTACCAGGCTCCTCTGTCCATGGGATTCTCCAGGCAAGAATATGTTAGCGTGCAACCATTGTTCCTGCACATCACTCTGATAGACGCCTTTAAGATAAAGCATCCACCTTTTTTGTAGCAGACAGTATATCAAACCTTTTCAAAATCAAATGTCAAGCATTTACTTCAAGTATGTAAATATCAGTCACCTGTCTACTCTGCCAGGCCAATGGAGATGCCAGCTTCCCTGGAGGGCTCACAGTCTAGCAGGGCAGGGGCGGGGCGTGGGTCATGGGTGGTCCATTCTGAGTCATTTTTGAGGTGCAGAGTCCAAGGCTTGCTGGCAGCATGCTGGGGCAGTTGTGGTGAAAGCTTTGGAGAGACACAGGCTTGAGCTCATCCTGGCTGTGTGGCCTTGGGTTGCTTGGTTGAACCTGACGAAGAATGCTGTGGTTTCGGGGTGCAATGCTCACCCTGAAAGCTTTGCACCCATGGGGTGGCAGCTACCCAAATCAGCCCCTTCCATCCATCCCCACCGCCACCATCTGAACCCTCCAGACTGCCATCGTCTGCTCCTGCCAGCCCCAACAGCCTCCTGCATCAACCCCTGCCTCCTCCAGTCCTTCCTCCAAACAGCAGTGGTCTCTACGAAGTGCAAATTGATCACATCAATCCCTCCTTTAAAGCCCCCGTCAGTTTTCCTCAATGGTAGCCCCTCTCCTTGATCTCCAGAGGCTGCTTAAGTGGCCCTGCTCAGCTTTGCCATCCCATCCCCTTCCTCTATCCCCTTCCTCAGATGTCCAAACAGGACGGCCTCTGTTATAGACCTTGTTGTTTTTCAGTCAGTCACGTCTGAGCCTTTGTAACCCCATAGACTGCAGCACACCAGGCCTCCCTGCCCATCACCATCTCCTGGAGCTTGCTCAGACTCATGTCCATTGAGTCAGTGAGGCCATCCAACCATCTCATCCTGGGTCATCCCCTTCTCCTCCTGCCCTCAATCTTTCCCAGCATCAGCGTCTTTTGACTGAGTAGGCTCTTTGCATCAGATGACCAAAGTATTTGGAGCTTCAGCATCATGCCTTCCAGTGAATATTCAGAATTGATTTCCTTTAGGATTGACTGGTTTGATCTCCTTGCAGTCCAAGAGACTCTCAGGAGTCTTCTCAATCCTTTTCATCCCTCAGGGTCTCTGCCCTCTCGTTCTTCCATCAGCATGATTATCCCAAATCTTCACAAGCTGCATCTCCTCCTTCTAGCCATATCTCCATCACCTGCCCAGAGAGATCTCCCCACCACTGCTAACATGGATCTCCACCTGCTCCATTGCCTTGAGCATTTCCTCCAGCGTTTACCACATGCTGCATTAGTTATCATTCCCTCACTTCCTTTGTAATAAACAAGTCATCCTTTCTCCGCCACCAGATAAAGGAGTCTCAGAAGCGCAGGGGCATGACCACTCTCCTCCAGGACTGTGAGGCCAGCCCCAGCACAGCTAATAATCACTGAATCTTGATGCAATGAGTGAATCCAGCCTGTGCATGTGTGCTAAGTTGCTTCAGTCATGTCCTACTCTTTGTGACCCCATGGACTGTAGCCTACCAGGCTCCTCTGTCCATGGGATTCTCCAGGCAAGAATACTGGAGTGGGTTGCCATGCCTTCCTCCAGGGGATCTTCCCAACCCAGAGATTGGGCCTGAGTCTCTCATGGCTCATGTATTGGCAGGCGGGTTCTTTACCCCTATTGCCACCTGAGAAGTCCAACCTAGTGATTCCCAAACTGAGACAGGAGAGCCTAGAAGACCAATCATCTCTCATTTCGGAGGACCAGGTCAGAGAAATGGTTTGTGTATCTTTAGGGGTTACAGGCTATAATTCCAACACTCATGCCCAAAGGCATCACTCTCCCAGGCAGAGCTGCATCTTACCAGGAGGGGCTCCCCTGCCAAATAGAGATGGGTGCTGGTGGCCAGACCTCCTTGGGATGATTAACCCATGCCCTGGCTCTGGTTGCAGGTGGCATTCCCTTCATCCTGACCAGTGAGCTCTTCCAGCAAGCCCAGCGACCAGCTGCCTTTACCGTGGTGGGCACCATCAACTGGCTCTCCAACTTCACCATCGGCCTCCTCTTCCCATTCATTCAGGTGAGACTGACAAGGGGGCTCTGGGTCTTGAGATCCTCTCCAAGTGATGGATGATTCGTAACACAGAGGTTGATTCTCTTTTAAGTGGAAACCCTCTTGGCCTGAGGACAGGAGAAATGTGCTTTGGCCCAAACTCTAATCCTCTTTCTCCCTCCTGTATCTTTTGGGAGTTGCCCCTGAGTGCTAAGGGCTGTCATGGGGCAGACTGGCATCACTGAAGGTCTGCAGGGAAACCTCGGTGAGAATCTCAAACCTGCAATGCACTTGCCCTGGTGTGAGACAAGGTCCGTGTCATGGTTCCAGTGCCCATGTCACCCTGCCATGCCTGTAGCATCCTCATCATCTTCAGCATCACCACAGCTAACGGGGGTCATTGTCCCAAGGGTGACCACCATTGACAAGAGAATGATAACTCAGGGAACAGAGACAAGTTTTCTTTGTGTAAGGAGGCCAGTGTGGCTGGAACCAAAGGAGCATAAAAGACAAGAGAGGAGATAAATGATATCAGAGAGCTCTCAGGGCCAGGAACACAAAAGACAAGGACTTTCCAAGTGTTCCTCACAGAGCAAGGGGCCAGCTGCACTCCAGGAGGGAGGATCAGGCTTCCCTGCTCTAAGGCCCGCCAGGGCTCCCCGCTGCCCGGAGAGCAGGTGACACCACTGGTGAGGGTGAGACTCCATCAGAAGCCTCTGAGCAAGAAGCCACCCTCCATTTGGGGGGCCTAATTCAACCCCCCCCCCCAGCCGCTCCATCAATTCTCTGCCTGTCCCGTGACTAGCACCAAGCCCAGCACAGTTCAGAGACTCTGCTGCAGGCAGGCCCACATGATGGGAACTCCTGCATGCCCAGTTGTGGAGCAATTACTCTGCTCCAGGACCCCCGCATGGGGTTTTATGAATTCACGATGCCCTCAGGCAGCCCTGCACTGCGGTTTCTCACCCTCTCCATCCTACAGAGAAGCTGAGGTTCAGGGAGTAGACGGGGTCAGCCCAAGGTTCCCAGTCATCATTCAAACTGGTGGCTCCGCCCCGCCCCCTCTTCCTCTTCCACATTCTCCATCTACTGCTCTGTCTTCTCAGTCTCAGAGTTAAGGGCTGGCCCTACTGTGTAACTTGTAAAGCATCCTGACTTAGCTCCAGCCACTGCATCTCTGAACATAAGTAACACAGGGAGGGCATGGACCAGGGAATCCACATCCATCAACCCCATCCTCGGGGCATGTTTGTCTGGCTGTGCTCAGAGCATAACAAGTTGTCTGTTCAACTGACTTCAAACCTTCAATGGCTTCTCCTAGTTTGGCTCCAAGCCAACACAGCTGGGTGTCAGTAAAATATTCATTATTGTGGGGAAAATTATCTTCCAATCATTTCTCTCTCAGCTCACAGCTCCCCATCTTCCTATAGATTAAGCGGAGATTCTGCCCCAGATCTTTTTTTTTTTTTCCCTAGCATATGTTAGTTAGCTCAGACGGTAAAGCATTCTGCCTGCAATGAGGGAGACCTGGGTTCAATCCCTGGGTCGGGAAGATCCCCTGGAGAAGGAAATGGCAACCCACTCCAGTACTCTTGCCTGGAAAATCCCATGGATGGAGGAGCCTGGTAGGCTATAGACCATGGGGTCACAAAGAGTCGACATGACTGAATGACTTCACTTTCTGCCCCAGAGCTTTAGGGATGATGATTGGCAGAGCCCTCTCCTTCTGGAATAACTGCCTCGTGGCAGGTGGAGGGAATGTGGCCAGTCTCACACCTACCAGTTAAGACCTTGGCATGGCAGTAAGGTGTGTTCCAGGCAAACCCCCATGGGTGAAAATCACACAGCCACACCTTACCTAAGGAGAAATGCATGCTGCCTGGTGTTTGGAAGGGAAAAAGCCAGAAAGTTTGTGTCCTTCCCTGAACAGGGCCCTAGGCTGCTTCTCAAGGAGAGAAGTCAGGCTCAGCAGGCTTGGGAGACTTGCCCGAGGCCCAGGAGCTGGTGAGAATCTGTAAGAACACAGTCACAGCCACAGACTTCCTCTCCCATCACAGTTTTTACAGGTTTCACACTCCTTTCACAATAACCCAATATCTGATGGCTTTGAAGATGTGTTATGGGTCACCTTCATTCCAACCAACTCAGTTCCAGCTGGGCGCTCACCTGGCTGGAAACCTCAGGAGCCTGAGAGTTTTCTGGTATCATTGTTCATGCTGGGTCACCCTGCTGTGATGAGCCAGGGCAGAGCAGGACCCTGAGTGCCATAATGTCCCTTCTGCAAGAGCCGTATGCCAAGACAGTCACCACATGTGTGGATGCTGCCATTTGCACTATCAGGATGCTCTCATGGAGAAGTCATAGGGATGCTGAGAGCCTGGTCAAGGGCAGGGGACAAGATGAAGGAGGGCACAGCTTTGTTTAAAGGCTCAGGGGCAGAAGTGGTGCCCCCTACCCGCAGAGCCGGGCCCCACCAGGCACAAGTGATACATGTGTGCATGCCAGTCTTACAGTATCTGAGCCAGCTGATTCCTCTCAGAGGCTTCAGGGTACAAGTGTCACAGAAGGGCTGGGGGAATCATTCTTTACAGGTACAAGTTCAGGGCTTGTGGCAGTTCAGGGAGAAGTACAAGGGCTGGCAAAGAAAGACAGGGCTGGGAAGGCCTGGAAGCCAGGTCTCTGATCCATTCCCTGGGAGGCATCAGGCTCAGGTCGTGTCACTGACTTTGGCGTTTGGGGCTAGAGCTGGAGAGAGATCCCACATCAGAGAGGGATGTCCTGACCTTGACCTTGACCTTGCAGGGCAATGTTTGTAGCCATTCAGGGAATATAGGGAAGTGGCCTGGAGGAGCCCAGGGAGGAATTTCAACTGTAGGACCCTCTGCAGGAGCCCACTGGGTCAATGTAGCCCATCGTGAAAAGCTAGCAGTGTGGTCTCCTAGAAAGCAAGAAGCTTGTGAGGATGTGGTCCATCTCAGTGTAGGCAGAGGACGCCCACCCCCACCCAGTGAACCCCCTAAATGCAACTCTGCCAGGCAGTCAACAAGCCTTTGCTTGGAGTCCTGTAAGCATAAGGGTCTCAGGGGCCCCAGAGGTAGGCAATCTCCTCATTACACACCTAGTCCTTAGAGCCCACCCCCTTGCACAGGCCAAGACGATGGGTCTATGAAAGTGAACCTGTGTCTGTCTCCAGAACAAGGCGACCAAAGCCTGTAGGCCAGGCCCTAAGCCACATTGTATCCAGTTGTGTAGCCCAAGGTCTGGTCAAATGAATGGCTGAGTGAGAGGTGACATCTGTCAAGGAGCCACGATGGGCACAAGACACACTTGAACGTGGCCCTGCTCACGCCTGTGACACTGATTTCAGGCTCTGGCCTCCAGAGCCATGAGAGCATGCGTTTCTGTTGTTTCAAGCCACGGCATCCGTGATTTGTTACAGCAGCCAGAGGACACTAACAGTGTAGGAAACCAGCCAGACTGACAGTCAGAGCCGACACTGATCAAGAATCACTATGCCCTGTGTGTACCGTAATTCATTGATCCCCCACCAGCCCTGAGTGGCAAGTGCCGTTATGGCCTCATTTCACAGATGGACAAATGAGTGCCCAGAAAGGTTAAGTCCTTAGCCAGGGGTGCCCAGCTAACATAACGAGTGGCAGAGGTGGAACTGAAACCCTTGCACCTCCAGGGTGTGCATTCCTGACCACTGGACTCTACAGTGTCCACCAAGAGTCACACATCTTCACCAAAGTCTCCCATGCAGAGGGTGAAAGGTGCCAATACAGGCTTGAAAATGGCACCGTCAGGGGCTCTAAGGGCTTCCCAGAGACTCAGAGGTAAACAATCTGCTTGCAGTTCAGACGCTGGTTTGATATATGAATTGGGAAGATCCCTTGGAGTAGGAAATGGCTCAGTTCAGTTCAGTCCAGTTCAGTTGCTCAGTCATGTCCGACTCTTTGTGACCCCATGGACTGCAGCATGACAGGCCTCCCTTTCCATCACCAACTCCCAGAGTTCACTCAAACTCATGGTCCATCGAGTTGGTGATGCCATCCAACCATCTCATCCTCTGTTGTCCCCTTCTCCTCATGCCTTCAATCTTTCCCAGTATCAGAGTCTTTTCAAATGAGTCAGCTCTTCTCATCAGGTGGCCAAAGTATTGGAGTTTCAGCTTCAGCATCAGTCCTTCCAATGAACATTTAGGACTGATTTCCTTTAGGATGGATTGGTTGGATCTCCTTTCAGTCCAACGACTCTCAAGAGTCTTCTCCAACACCACAGTTCAAAAGCATTAATTCTTGGGCGTTCTGCTTTCTTTATAGTCCAACTCTCACTTTCATACATGACTACTGGAAAAAACCATAGCCTTGACTAGATGGACTTGACTTGCCTCTTGAGAAATCTGTATGCAGGTCAGGAAGCAACAGTTAGAACTGGACATGGAACAACAGACTGGTTCCAAATAGGAAAAGGAGTACGTCAAGGCTGTATATTGTCACCCTGCTTATTTAACTTCTATGCAGAGTACATCATGAGAAACGCTGGGCTGGAAGAAGCACAAGCTGGAATCAAAACTGCCAGGAGAAATATCAATAACCTCAGATATACAAATGACACCACCCTTATGGCAGAAAGTGAAGAACTAAAGAGCCTTTTGATGAAAGTGAAAGAGGAGAGTGAAAAAGTTGGCTTAAAGCTCAACATTCAGAAAACTAAGATCATGGCATCCAGTCCCCATCACCTCATGGCAAATAGATGGAGAAACAGTGGAAACAGTGGTTTACTTTATTTTTTGGAGCTCCAAAATCACTGCAGATGGTGACTGCAGCCATGAAATTAAAAGACACTTACTCCTTGGAAGAAAAGTTATGACCAACCTAGACAGCATATTAAAAAGCAGAGACATTACTTTGCCAACAAAGGAAACGGCTGCCTACTCCAGTATTCTTGCCTGGAAATCCCCATGGACAGAGGAGCCAGGCAGGCTACAGTACATGGGATCGAAAAGAGCTGGACACACTGAATAGCTAAATGACAACAACGGCAAAGGGTCTAAACGACTGTGGATTTGGTCTTGTTGAATTCCTCAAGCACATTACTTGGGGGAACCAATTTAGGGTAGAAGCTAGTGGTCAGAGCAGGCATGGCTACTCTCCTTACTGACCTGAGGAATCCTGCGTCAAGCCCCTAGCATGGCGCGGAGGCCACTCTCTGGAGGCCACTCTCCCCAGCACTGATATGAACACTGGTTCTTGTCAGCCTGCAGACCAGACGTGCTCATCACCACATGCTCCTGGGCTCCCAGCTGACTGATGCTTCTGCGTGCTGAGTGAGAGGCTGGGGCAATCATTCTGTCGATCTTCCTACCCTGCTCCCCAGCAAGAGAGCCACAACTTTAGGAGCTTTGCTTGTAGCACTTAATAAGCCTGGAAAGAGGTTTAGGGCTCAGGATTGGTCGTCAGAGGACCTGAGTTTGAGTTTCTGCTCTCTGCTGTTATGCTGTCTGAGCTGGGATTTCTCCAGACCTCTGTTCCTCATCTGTGTATGGGGGATGATAACAGAGCTTCCTCTTAGAGTTATTGTGAGAGTATGTCACAATGCTTGCAAAGCTTTATTACACATGGGTCACAGCACAGGACAGGCCATGGGCAGGGATGATAAAGGTGCAGACAGGTGGATGAGTTTCAGCAGGTGGGACCTCAGGGAGTCTGAAGGGGATGCAAGTCAGCAAAGTAGTAACACAGAGTTGAGGAGTGGGGAGTGTGTGCCTTTCCCGGGACTGCTGTAACAAATTAACACAAACTGGGTGGCTTAAAACAATAGAAATCTACTCTCTTCTAGCTGTGGAGGTCAGAAGTCCCAAATCAGTCTCCCTGAGCCGAAGTCAAGGTGTTGCATAGCTGACAACAAGAAGTACAGGTGGGTTTTGGAAGCCAGGCTTGGACGTGTGGTCAGAGGTACCCGGGTGGAGAAACCCGGTGGGTGTGATACTGAGTCCCTGACTGCTGCCCCCTAGGGTGAGTACAGGGTGGCCCTGAGACCCCTAGGAGGAGTCAGGCGATGCCAGCTCCTGGTAGATTACAAAAGGGCCTGGACACACTTCAGCAGGAAACAAAGTAGATATTCATATACTAAGTACAAATAGTAAGTGCTGCCAGGCCTTTGAGTCAGGCATCTGATATTTCTTCAGTAAATGCCTGGTAGACCTTACTAGACCTTGAATGCTCTGCTAGAAAACTTGCCCTTGATCCTATAGACCAGGGGTTCTCAGCTCCAGAAACATGAGATCCATGGGTCAAGGGGAAGGATGCATAAGATAAATGATTAATACTTGGGACCTGCCACTACCATCACCAAGATTCTGAATCAGTTTGCGGGGAGGAGGTGGGGTTGGAATTATCAGTATGTAGAGGCCTGGCGTGCTGCAATTTATGGGGTCGCTAAGAGTCAGACATGACTGAGTGACTGAACTGAACTGAAAGTGTTCCAGATGATTCTAACGTGTAACTGTGGTTGAGAATCGGCCATGCAGATATTTAGGAAACAGTGATGGAGACCAAGCAGTATTCACCATTCTGGATTCATCCTGGTGGCCTGGAGGCTGGATGGAGCGGGTAGAGAACCACTTGTGGACAGGGAGACCTGGCAGCTGGGGTTATCTGTCACCTGCAGGGGAAATGGTCCTCGGGGTCAGTTAGGATGATGGCAGGAGCATGGGGATGGGGTGGGGAGAGCAGTTATGAGCAGAGTGAATCCACTTTGCAGAATGGGGAGGAGGATCTCACATAAGGCGGCACCTGGCTCAGATGCATCACCCCAGCTGGACAGACAACCAAGCTGAGGACAGTTACCTTGCCGTCAGGACCAATCACACATCCCTGGTCTCCATCCCCTTTAGTTAGAGACCAGTGTCAGCCAATTGCATCACTGCCTTCAAAGTTGAACTCGGACACCTCTGAACTGGTCCACAGAAGATTTCAACACTGCCATTGGCATCATCATCAGAAGATTTTATCCATAAAACAAGGGCTTTTTGAGAGACCCACCTGATGGCCAGGCTGTCTTTCCTCCTTAAACTTGACCTTCGGCCCAGCTCATTCCTTCCCTTTCCCAGTTGCCCATTAGTGCAGTGCTGATTGTCGATTTGTTCCCAGGCAGGATGTCCATGGATGTGACCCTGGCTCCACAGTTCAGAAGTTCCAGAGCACAGAGCCTTCCAAAAATATTCAGTCCCTTCTTCCTTTCTATTTAGAGGGAGGGCATTTTATAGGTCAGCAACTTTTTTAATAGTTCTCTCCATTGAACCCTTTGTGTAAGCAAAAGCTTTCAAACTTAAAAAGAAGGAGCCTAGACTAAATAGATGAAATGTGTAAAATGATTCCAGATGGAGTCAAGAGCCAAATGTGAAAAGTGAAACTAAAAATCAAACCGAGGAGAAAGTAGGAAGGTATCTCTGTGACCCAGGCTGAGGATGAACAAGACCCCTAACAGGACAAACAGTGGAGAGAGAAAAGACAGGTCCAATTATATCAAAATGAGGCGGGGGGGAGGTTTGCACCAGTGAGGAACAGCAAGGTCAAGGGTTCTACAGATGATGACAGAAGCCATGTGTGACTTCTAAACTGATCAGGGATTAGCACTTAGAGTAGGAACTACCTCCTGCGAGTCAACAAGAAGAGAGCATGGGTCTCTCTAGCAGAGGGGACAGAATAGGAAAGGGCAGTTCCCAGACAAGAAACCTAAATGGAACACAGGGGATGAGGAGCAACTTGTTTAAATCCAAGAAAGGCAAACTACCCTAGTAACATACCTCTGTGTGTTTGCCCAGTTGTCAAAATTAGACACTTTGAGAATACCAAGTGTTGACAGAGACCTAGGGAAACGGGAGCCCTCGTGCATAGGAGGAGCACTCTAGCGCCAGTGAAGCATATTGCTTTGTCGCTCAGCCGTGTCCAACTCTTTGCAGCCCTATGGACTGTAGTCTCTCAGGCCACCCTGCCCATGGAATTCTCCAAGCAGGAATATTGGAGTGGGTGGGTTGCCATTTCCTTCTCCAGGGGAACTTCCCGACCCAGGGGTTGAACCCACGTCTCTTGTGTCTCCTGCATTGGAGGCCAAGTTCTCTACCACTAGCGCCTCCTGGGAAGCCCAGTTAATATTAAATATCCATATATCCTGTGACCCCAAACTCCACCCAGAGATTTTTGCAAAGGTACGTTAAGATAGACTGTACAGGGATATTAACTACAGTCCTATCTGTGGCAACGAGGGATGAAAGGTAACCTGAGTAGCCACACCTTGGGGGAAGCATAAATAAAGCATAGTAGGTACGCAGTACCAAAGAGTTATGCGGCAATGAACTAAAAAAGCAATGAACTAAATCTTGATCAACAAGACGTGTAAATCTAAACCCAGGGGAGAAAGAAGTAAAGCTCCGAGTGGAGTCTGTAGCCCAGAACTGTTTATGCAAATTTAAAACACAGACATAAAGCAACAATGCAGAGTTTCACCAAAAAGTAACAGAAGACAACTGATAGAAAGACAGATGATAGATAGGAAAAGGGAAAGGGAAAGCTGCCCAGTCCTCTGCAACTGTTGCGACCCCATGCACTATACAGTCCATGGAATTCTCCAGGCCAGAATACTGGAGTGGGTTGCCTTTCCCTTCTCCAGGGGATCTTCCCAGTCCAGAGATCGAACCCAGGTCTTCCACATTGCAAGCAGATTCTTTACCAGCTGAGCCACAAGGGAAGCCCAAGAATGCTGGAGTGGGTAGCCTGTACCTCCTTCAGCGGATCCTCCCAACCCAGGAATCGAACTGGGTCTCCTGCATTGCAGGTGGATTCTTTACCAACTGAGCTATCAGGGAAGCCCTTATATAGTTAGGAGGCAATTCTAATTATACAT
This sequence comes from Madoqua kirkii, assembly GCA_006408675.1. Taxonomy (NCBI): domain Eukaryota; kingdom Metazoa; phylum Chordata; class Mammalia; order Artiodactyla; family Bovidae; genus Madoqua; species Madoqua kirkii. Next base: position 21,977 of record SJYC01064266.1, on the reverse strand, counting down.
GGTGCACTGTAGAAACTACGAAAATATAACGAAAATGAAGTGAAAACACTCATGTTATGGGTTAATGATGCTGTTTCCCACCCTTCTTTCAAATACTGGTAATTTTTCATATTTATAAAAATTAGAACCATTTTGCTTTGGTTTCTACTTTTCTCACCTGGCATCATAGTATACACATTTCCTTATGCCCATAGATATAATTCTTGCCTGGAGAATTCCGTGGACTGTGGAAGCAGAGCTCCGGCCAGCTTGAGCTTCCCCAGGGTCTCTGGGTTTTCAGGGATTGTTCAGTAAACCTTGAAAGCATGACTTTGACTCAAACTGAATGGCCCTGCTGGCCGCACTGATGGAGACACTGGTCAGGAGGCCACATTTAAATTTAGGGAAATGTCAGCCTCCTGACCCAAGCCAGGGAAGATGATGGTTAAATTTCCTTTCTGGATGGGAGCAAAGGCAGAAAGCCAGGTTCTTGGGGCTGCCCCTGGCAATGATGAAGGCACTGGAAAAATGCAGGACTCACAAGCTCACCGCACTGGGACCCTCTCATGGGATCACCTTCTGTTTGTTGTAGCCTCCCTAAGTGAACCATTTCCATTCTCGAGCCCTTCTGGGAGCCACGTCAGCCGTAATCAAGAGCCAGTGTATTCACCTCCTGGGGCTGCCGTAACAAAATTCCATAGACTCAGGAGCTTAAACAACAGAATTGTTTTCTCACACCTGAGACAAAGGCTTTTGCAAGGTTGGTTTCTCCTGAGGCCTCTTTCTGAGGCTTGTGGACAGCCATCTTCTCCCCGTATCCTCACACGCTCTTCCATCTGCTCACGTCTGGTCCGAATAGCCTCTTCTTACAAGAAAGCAAGTCATCATGGATCAGGGCCCGCCTGTATGACCTCATTTTCCCTTATCACCTCCTAAAGACCCTGTCTCCAGAACAGTCCCTCTGAGGTCCTAGGGGACAGAATTTCAACATAGAAATCATATGCATGCTCAGTCGTGTCCAACTCTTTGTGACTCCATGGACTGTAGCCTGCCAGGCTCCTCTGTCCATAGATTTTTCAGGCAATACTGGAATGGGTAGCCATTTCCTACTCAAGGCTTAATAAATGGTAGCTGCTGTGATTGGTGGTTGCTCTCATTGCCCTTATGTGCCAGGTACTATGTTAGGTACAAATAATCACATTGTGAGTTCACCCCTCCTATCCATCTCATTGTGGTTCCTTCTTTATGTCTTTCTTGTAGATCTTTTCTGATAGGTTCCAGGCTTTTGCACTGATGGTTGCCCTGCAGATAGTCATGACTTTGGTGTCGTCCTAAAAGGAGGTGACCTCAGGGTCTTTCTGTGCCATCTTGGCCACTCTCCAGGTACAAATAAGAAACAAGAAGAAAACACACAGACGTTGGGGTCTGACAACCTGACCTTGAATCCTGGCTCTGCAGCTCACCAGTTTGGAAGCCTGGCACACTGCAGTCCATGGGATCACCAAGAGTCGGAGATGACAGAGACCAAACAACAGCAAAGTTTGGTAAAGAGCAGGCTGGTCAAACTTTGTCGAACTTCAGTTGCCCCCCAAGTCACAATTTTCGTCTTTATAAAATAAAAGAATTGCCCCCACTTTTGCAGCAAGGCTCTCTAAAGAATAAGAGACAAGGTTAAGGCTTTAGCACAGTGTCTACCCACAGATGCTAAGGGACAGTTGCTGTCAAGATCACTGTGGGAAGGCTGTTTCCTGCTGTGAGATCTTAGGATCACCTGGAAAGAGGAGACAGGGCAGAAAGATCAACCATGATAAACACTGGAAACTTGCACCATCCCTTACTAGCTGAGCCTTCGGGACCCGTGGCCTCTCAAAGCTTGCCTTCTCCCCCTCCTTTCTCTTTCTCTCCTCTCCTTCAAAGTGTTCTAGATGGATGGGGCCAGGCTCCCTTGATCCCTAAAGAGATTACTAGACTGTCTTCTCCTCTGAACCTTTGCTGTGGTCAGCATCCTTGGTTCCCTTGGGTCATCGGTTGTAAATGCCTCCAGATGACTTGGCCTCTGCCATTAAGCATCAGTATTTTCTGGTTGGAAGAAAATTGCATGCAAATGTATGCCTGCTGGATTCCACTGGAGTTAAAAAATTCCTTTTGAGTTCAACAAAATCTGGAGGGGAGATGATTCTTTTCAACTTGGAAAATATTAGGTCATGTCCCAAATGCCTATGCAAAGCTAGGAGGAAAGCTGATGCTGATCTGGGATGGTGGGCTCCAAGAGGAAGCGAAGCTGCCCCCAGCCTCTCTGGGGAGAGAGAGGGAAAGAGTGTCTTTCACCCACTCAGCCCCTCTGGGTGAAAGCTTCATACTGAGACCTAGAGACAGGGAAGTGAGCAGTAAGTCACAAGCTGCCCTGACATCTCAGGAAGAACAACGTGACTCATGGGAACCCTGTAGTTTCACGGGAGGATGTAAAATGGAGGGCTTAACTGGGCTGACCGGTGTAAGGACCTCTCAAGCTAAGACCGAGGAAGCACATGCACGGAGCCGGGGAAGGAAGGCTATGCCTGGCAGGGAGATGGAAGATGTTGGCAGAAGCTTTGAGCAGGCACGGAGCATCCGAGGAAAGGAGAGGATTGCAGGTCATTCTGAGGGAGAACAGGGAGCTGAGGCCAAATCCCTCAACGCACTGAAAGCACAGGAGGGATTTGGGGTTTATCCGAAGGACTCTGGGAAGACACTTCATCATTTTAAGACATGATCCATTTTGTGCTTTTAAAATGCTTCTTCAGCTGCCTTCTGGGAACTAGATTCAGGGCAGGGGCAGGAGAAATGGATGCTAAGGTCATAGAAATCAGAATGGTGTTGCTCAGTAAGGGTGGGGTGGAGGGTGGAAATTGACTAGAAAATGGCACAAGGAAATTTCTGGAGTAATAGAGGTGTTCTGCCTCTTAAGAGAGGTGTTGGTTACACCTGGGCATACTTTCCTCCAAACACACTGAACTGTGCATTTAACAGGGACTTCCCTAGAAGTTCAGTGGTAAAGAATCTACCTGCGAATGCAGGAGATGTGGGTTCAATTCTTGGGTTGGGAAGGACCCTTAGAGATGGAAATGGTAACCAAATCCAGTATTCTTGCCTGGGAAATCCCATGGACAGAGGAGCCTGGCGGGCTACAGTCCATGGGGTTGCAAAGAGTCAGACATGATCTAATGATTAAACAACAGTTCACTTAAAGTTTGGGCAAGTTATTATATGCAGATTCTTTCTTGATAAAAATTTAAATGTTTTATTTTCTTCTGGGGTATAGACAGTTAACAATATTGTGATAGCTGCAGGTGAACAGTGAAGGGACTTAGCCACACATATACATGTGTCCATTCTCCCCCAAACTCCCCTCCCATCCAGGCAGCCACATAACACTGAGCAGAGTTCCATGTGCTGTACAGTAGGTGCTTACTGTTTACCCATTTTAAATATAGCAGCATGCACATGTCCATCCCAAACTTCCTAACTATCTCTCCCCCCAGACACTGCCTCTCGGCAACCATAAGCTCATTCTCTAAGTCTGTGAGTCTCTTTCTGCTTTGTAAGTTCGTGTGTATGATTTCTTTTTAGACTCCACATATAAGGACTGCTGTACGATATTTCTCAAAAGTCGTATGCTTTTAAAGAGAAAAGATGTTTCAGGGTAAAGTCATCAAGACTTTGTGTTATAGCAAAGACAGGCAGAGAGGGAGGTGTAGTCAAAGGTGATTTCCGGTGTCTGTCTTGGGCAGGCGGCAGCATGGCGGTGCTGGTTCTGAGAGCAGGTGGACGAGGAGCAGACATGCCGGGGATGAGGGCGCGGCTGGGAGTGGACATGTCAGCAGGGCTGTTAATGTGGCTTCCAAGGCAGCTTGCTGAGTTGAAACGCTACCCATCAGCAGCTACGGGGCTGTGTCTACTTCAGCGCTTCCTGGACAGCACCACCAAGAGCCTAACTGTACACACGCCAGTGACCTTGAAACCACACCTCACACCAGAGAAGTAATCACTCCTAAGATGCCTGCTCCCTCTTCTGGCTTCCCTGGAACACCCTCGGGTTTCAGGTCCACTCTGCTATTACAGTAAAACAGTCTGACCTTTTAAAGCTCATTGCGGAATTGGAGTTATTAAGTGCAAGGCACCTGGCTTCCCCTCAGTTCGTAAATGGTGTTCCAGACCTCCGAGAGCTCGCTGTAAATCACCAATGGGCCAGTGTTCCAGCTACACGGGTGGGCGTGGAAACTTCACAGAAGAATTATGCTTTTGTCTCCTTATGAAAATCTAACTTGGACCCCCTTTCGTACCTTCCTGCATCTCCATAAAAGGCCCCCATGTCATTCTTTTATCCTCTCATTCAACGTATTTATATTAAGAAAATGCTTACAATGAGCTGGGCACTACTTCGGGCTGGGGGTACAGTGGAGAGCCAGGGACACGGATTCTGCCATCATGGAACTTACAACCCTGGCTGGGCTTGGACACCAAGTGAGCAGCTGAAAAGTTGGAGGAAGAGGTACATAGTCAGCAGGAAGTATGGTGGGAGGTGGGAGTGGCCAAGAACCAATGTGGAGGAAGGACCGTTGTTTTGTAAATAAAGTTTTATTGGAACACAGCCAAGCACATTCGTGTGTGTTTCATCAATTCCTGTTGCCTTCCCACAAAAGCGGAGCTGAGAGGCTCTGACAGAGACTGGGTGGCTCTTTACAGGAAAAGTTTGCCAACTCCTGAGCTCAACTCCAGAGTGGAGATGTCAAAGGAGGCTAGATAGAGGAGCCACTGAGAGAAAGAGACACAGTAGGACTTTTGGGAGAATCCGCTAAGAGGACAGGAGATGTCACGAATGACTTTCAGTTTTCTACCTAATGTAGTCCAGCCTCAGACATCCTCCTCTACGTTGTGCAGAGCCCACAGAGAGAAGGGGGAGCTGACATTCACATTGCACTGGATGCCAGGCTCTGTTCTAAAGATACTATGATTAACCCACCTCTCTGGTGTGAGAGCCCACACCAGACACTGTGATGGGTTCCTGGTACCCAGAGAAGGGTGACATGTGTCTTCTGTCCTCAGGGAGATTTGGGATGCCACCAACTTGCAAACAGTAGGATATGCTCAGAAGGGTTTGTGGATGTGCTTGGACCTAGTGTGAAAGAGAAAGGGAAGGTTTCTAAGTAAAGGAAGGAAGAGTTCTGGTCAGTTCTTCTGGAGGATAGAGCCACTATTGCAGGAATTTTTCATTCTAACTCAGAACACCTTTTGCTTTTGATCATCTGAGTGATGGCTACTTCTAAAGTGGACCCAGAATTACGCCAGGCTATCATTTTGTTGCCTCTAGAGCATCTGACTGTGATCAAGTTTCTAGGCAGTGCCCACGCCCTCCCCTAGCCGCACACGACAAGGCTGATACACAAAGGAATCCAGGACTAACCTGTCGGAGCTCACAGCCTTGTTCCCTGCATGCTTACTTCACATCTGTCTTCCTTGTTCAGGAGAGCAGGCAGTTTTAAAGAGCTGCTATATATTCACACCATTCTGATAAACCAGAGGAGAAAGCTGAGATTTCTCTTTGCTCTCAAGGATCTTTTCCTAGAAGTAGAACTTTGCCACAATTGCCTTACACTTTTAGTGTAATTTGGTGGTAGAGTGCGTTCTCAAAAGAAAATTTTTCTCTCCATATTAAAGACAATGAAACATTTTCATGGTCATTTGTAATAACACAAAAGGTATATTTAGAGAAAGCTATGTGACTACAGCTTATTTTTTGTAAGTCGGAAGCTTACCTAGGTGGGAGGGCCCAGCACCTACACCTGATGGGGTTCTACTGTGTCTACTGCTCTTGTTTCCTCTGAGGCTTCCAGGAGACCCTGAGCATCCTCCTTCCACTTCCAGACTTGTCCTCAGCTGAACCACTTAGGAGGGTGAGCTCTGCATCCTGGAAGATTTTTTTAAATTAAAGTGCTTGCATCTGACTTGAGCTTTAGCACTTCCTTTTGGTAAAGTTCCTTTTGATACTTGTTCACCATGAGTGAATTACTTTTGGGTTTAGATTTTTTCAATTACACAATATAAATATGGGCTTCCCTGGTTGGCTCAGGTGGTAAAGAATCTGTCTGCACTGAGGGAGACCTGGGTTTGATCCCTGAGTTGGAAAGATCCCTTGGAGAAGGAAATGGCAACCCATGCCAGTTTTCTTGCCTAGAAAATCCCAGGACAGAGGAGCCTGGCAGGCTACAATCCATGGGGTTGTAGTTGAGTCAAACACAACTGAGCGACTAACGCTTTATACTTTTAAATTATGTTATGAAATGCATCATATGCAAAACAGTATGAGATATATTGTATACATGTCAACTGAAAAAGATGGCACAACCTAAAAGATGAGAGCTATGTTTTATTTGGTGGGCAAAACTGAGGACTTCAGCATCTCAGATCACTCTGAGATGCTGTTCCAAAGGGGCAGCAGGGGGAACTAGGATATATAGGAGTTTTTGCAACAAAAACCAGTAGTCAGAGCACCCAAAGATTACTATGAATTAAAGAAAACCAGGTATCTCAAGGAATTTAGCGCTCTTCTATGTATGGGAAGATGCAAGAGTCTGGGCTCACTGAAATCATTCCTTTGATGCACACCTTATCTTTCTGGGGCCAGTACCCTGTGTTTTCTCATCCCGAGTTTCCTCAGGGTGTACCATTGGGAGGTGACTACAGTGTCTGATGATTGATGGCTGGAGGCATTGTGTTTATATCCGGAGTTCCCTCTGGGCTCACCATCAGAGCAGCTCTCACGTGATGACTTGATCGCTGCAACATCCTTTGTTTACTGATATGGCAGGCAGTATTTTTCATTCACATACACAAAGAGAAAAATGTATTATTATAATTACAGGATGCATTATATATGAAAGTATCAGAGAAAAATCAGTGTGGTTAGCCAACGTAAGCCATTTCAATCCCCTGACTTGTTGTTGTTCAGTCGCTAAGTTGTGTCTGACTCTTTGCAACTTCATGGACTGTAGCATGCCAGGCTCCTCTGTCCATGGGGTCCTCCCAGCAAGAACATAAGAGTGGGTTGTCATTTCCTTCTTCAGGAGATCTTCCTGCATCAGGGATCGAACCTGTGTTTCTGGCATTAGGAGGTGGTTTCTTTACTACTGAGCCACCAGGGAAGCCTAATCCCCTGGGTGCCTCTCTCTAATCACTAGCAGGGATTTTGTGCTAATTATTCTCTAGATTTTCTTCAGGGTTTGATCTCTTTATGATTGTGTCCCTAACAAACTAGTGTTTTGCTCTTCCTGGTTTTAAAGTTATACAAAGAGAATCATCCTGAAGGTATTTTCTCTGTCATGTATACTGTTGAGTGCTATCTGTATCATATGCCCAGCTACAGGTCATTGCTCTTTAATGCTCTAAGAATCCTTTGTACGATGTATCCAAATATTTTTATCCCTCCCCCTACCCATGAGCACTGGCACTGTTCCCATTTCCTTGCTCTAGAAATAGTGCTATCATGAACATCCTGGAACAACGCACAAGAGTTTCATGCCAACAGGAATGTTGACATCCGCTACGCAATGCAGGAGACACCAGCCATATGACTCCTGCGGACCTGCACATGGCTAGTGGAACAGAAGAACTGAACTTTTAGTTAATAGAAAGTCAAAGAGGGCACCTCTAGTGTTACCCAAAGGGCGGGGCATGGAAGGGGGCGGTCTGGCTGCTCACTGCTCAACAGCCAATGAACAGGGTAGGCTGGTAGAAAGGAAAGTTTGCAGAATATTAGACGCCAGCGACTTGAGGGGGAGGGCAGCCATCTTTCCAAAGACCAACTCCCCCCATGACAAGTAGGGGATAAGAGCCTTTGTAGGCTACGTGAAGAAACAGTCAGTCAGCTTGACAGTCATCTTGATTGCTTTAGGTAGAGTTAATGTTCAGTTCCAGGGTCAGTTGGTTTCCATTTCCTTGAGGCCAATTCTCAGGATAGTTGCAGCTTATGTCACAGTTATAGTATGGTCATCATGTAGTTAATTTCTCCACCTTGTGAGGGTTTCAGTGTCTATAAGACAGCTCACAGGATATGGCTTAGAATATTGTCTATAGCCCTTGAGAATCTAAAGGTCCTTGACTGTGCTTAATAAGTAAATTATTATTTGGTCTCCTTTGACCGTTTTCCTTTGTTTCTGCATGTTTTCACTTCTCTGATTAAACTTATTCTTTGGCTAACGTTTTCCACAGACGAAAGGCCAGCAGAGGACATGGGGGGAAGGACCACAGGGTCTGGCTCAGTTTCGCTAGGACAGATCCACTCTGTGTCATTGCTGGGTCGTAGGATGCACACAGCTCGCCTTGAGTTGATCATGCCCAGTGGTGCTCCAGGAAGCTGTGGCTAGTCACAGTCTCAGCTGTGTTTGCATGGGTATGAAAATTCATGTTGCTCATCAACACTTGGTAGTGTCATTGTCAGACTTCACGTTCTTGCCAGTCTGATAGTGCGAAATGGTACAAAATTATGATTTTAACTCATATTTTTCTGAATTGCTAAGAACAATGAACACCTTTTCACAAGTGTATTTGCCATTTGTATTTCCTCTCCTGTGAAAAGCTCATCCAGAAATTCTGCCCTTTTTTCTATTAAGGTCATCATTTTCTTATTGACTCAAAAAGACTTTTTTTTTAAATTCAGGATATAAATTCTTTGTTCATTAGATATCACAATACTTAGCCATTTGTGGCTCTTGTATTCTTTGTATGGTACCTTTTGTTTGTTTTCTTGGGTCAAGAAATAGTGACTTTATATGGAAAGCCAGCAGACCAAGAAGGTGGACTAATGTTCCAAAGAAACATCTCTATATGGCAGCTTTTTATGAACAAATGTCCTTGATTTTAGAGTAGTCAGATTTTTTTTTTAATTTGTGAACCAAAGTTTGTGAATGTGAAAGTGTTTCACAGAAAACCTCCAATATGATTATGTCCATTTTACTACTGGAGAAAATAAAGCCCAGATGGATTGTGGCACTCCTCAGCATCAGTGATGAGCTGCATATTTGCTGGAGTCTGATCTAGAATTGAACGAGGTCTGTGGCGTCTTAGGCAGGGTCCTTCTCACTACAGATGTGCTGCCTAAAATCTCGGAGTTCAGAGGACACTGGACAGACCCTCCCACACCATCCATACTTAGGAGGGGTTGAGTGACTTCTCAGGAGCAGCTGGGAGAAGGTAGATTTCTGAGTTGTTGTAAAGTAAGAGAGGAGACGGGGAAAGTAACACATACATTTTCCGATCGTACTTTGCCAGACCTACTGCCCTGAATCAATTTGCCCAAAGGAGGCAGGAATGGAAGCAAGACAATGGCCTCCAGATCAAGTCAAAGGGAAAAGTGTCAGTCACTCAGTCATACCTGCCTTTTTGTGACCCCATGGACTGTAGCCTGCCAGGCTCCTCTGTCCATGGAGTTTTCCAGGCAAGAATACTGCAGTGGGTTGCCATTTCCTTCTCCAGAAGATCTTCCCAACTTAGTGATTCAACCTGCATCTCCTGCATTGGCAGGTGGATTCTTTACCATCTGAGCCACCTGGGACATGCCAGATCAGGTTAAACTGGATTCACCTCCAGACACCAGCCAGGGAACTACAGGCAAATCACTTGCCCTTTCTGATCCTCACTTTCTCACCTGTGAGAACAGGTTAGGAAGATCAGTTTCACAACTGCTGTTCATAAACACCAAAGGATCCCAGTAACATATTATCCACTCCCCTCCCCAAAACACACACACACACCAGCGAGGGAGTCCTCAGAGGTAATGTAGAGAGTGTGAGCTCCCAAGTGGGCCCACTTCAGTGTGACTCTCATGGACCCCTTTGAGGCCTTGGACATGTTTCAGAAGCTCTCTAATCCTCAGTTTCATCTTTTGTAAAAAAAAAAAAAAAGGAAAGATAAACAGCTCTATCATAGTGTGAGCTACAGGGATCAGATGAGATAATGTCTGTAATATTGCTGACACCCAGGAGGTGCTTAATAAGTGCATTTCTCTTCCCAGATTAAATGCAGTCACAGCTTGCAATAATGCCAGGTCGCCACATGACTGCTGGCAGGAAATTATGTAGGGCAGATGCCAACGAAGGTCCTTCAGCTCCCAGGACCAGGGTGAACTTCCAGCTCCCAGGCATTCCGCTCCCCATCCATCCAGCTCTCCTCCCGCCCTCTCCAGTGCTGGCCCTGACTTCCTGAAGGAACCTCTGGACTTCACGTGGCCCAAGACTTCTTTTTCTCATTGACTTCCTCGCGCTTATTTTTTTGTTTGTTTTTGAGGACTGCTTCCTTTTCTTTAATTAATTTTTATTGAAGTAGCTTTGCATTACAACATTGTGTTAGCTTCTACTGTACGGCGGAGTGAGTCAGCTGTACATGTACACATATTCCCTCTTTTCCAGATTCCCTTCCCATTTAGGTCACCACAGAGCATGGAGGAGAGTTCCCTGGGCTGCAGAGTTGGGTTTTTTCTCATTGACTCATTAGCCAGGTCTCTCCTCGTCTTCTACCCCATCCTTACTTTCTAGACTGTGAGCACAGTGTGAAGAACACTGGCTGGGGGGACAGATGGACAGGTTTGAATTGGCTTTGTCTCTTGGGTCCAGAACACTGCACCCATAACTGCATCCCTCTCTTTTCTTATTGGAAAAACAACACACACACCATAGGGTGGGTGGGAACATTAGATCAGTGTTAAATCAACAATCCTGCTGTTAGATCAGGCTTCCCAAGGTAGCTCAGCAGTCAAGAATTCACCTGCCAATGCAGGAGACACAGGTTCTATCTGTGGGTTTGGAAGATCTCCTAAAGAAGGAAATGGCAACCCACTCCAATATTCTAGCCTGGAAAATTCCATGGACAGAGAAGCCTAGCTGGCTTCACTCTGTAGGGTCACAGAGAACCAGACATGACTGAGCTTGTGTGTGTGTGTGTGTGTGTGTGTGTGTGTGTGTGTGTGTGTGTGCGCGCGCAGGCACACACACACACAGTCAGATCGGGCTGGCCTCTTCCGCCTCTCCAGCCCCATCCTCACCTCGCCACCTGCAGAGCTGTGCTGTCCACGTCACCCTGGACAGGCAAGATGACCTCCCTCTGCCTTGATTTCCCCATCTGTAAAGAGGGTCCCATCTGCTTTCCTGAGGCAGGAAATGCACATCCGTGTAGAAGCTCCAGCTCCACCAACCCGGCAGAGGAGATGCCTGTCTATCCCATTCTCTTCTCTCCTCTCTGGTCTCCAGCCACCTCCCAACACCCTCCTAATGCTGCTCCTCATTCAGGAGCAGGTGTCTGCAGAGCCAGCTCTAGGATTGGGGGATTCTGTGGTGCACGCGTGTCTGCCACAAGTTCCGCCTCCCATAAGGGTGACCCGGCCAGACTTTTTCCTCTGTGGGTCAGTGAGGCAGAGCCTGTGCCCTGGAAGTGGGCCGGCTCACCTGGCCTTCCCATCAGCTTGGCTTCCAAGAGTCACAAGGTGGGCAGTGCTCCTTCCCAAGGTGCCCGCAGTACCGAAAGTTTCTTGGCTCAGTTCTGTGAGATGGTGAGGAAAATCCTGGCTCCACCCTTTGGGTCTTGTGAGGAAGGAAGCCAAGCCGGTGGCAGATCTGAGAGGTCCCAGGCTTCTCCACACGCGGCCGGGGTAGACGGGGAGCCAATCTGAGCCTCAGTGTGTCTATACACCCAGCGAACACTTCTGGAGCACCTACTATGTGTCAAGTGGTCTCCCAGGTTCTGAAAACACAAGCAAAATAACAACACCTGTCCTCCAGCAGCTCACCTCCTGGTGGGGGAGAGGGTTGATGAAGGATCCTGCTGGGGAGTGGAGAGTGATTTGGTAAGCAGTGAAGGGTAGGTGGAGAGCTGGGGAAGCCCTTTAGAAGCAGAAGCTGGAAGAACTTCTCTGAAAAAGAAAGCTGAGATGAAGAGAAGTGAGATGGGCAGACATGTGAAGATTATTCCAGGGAAAGGGAAGAGCAGGTGCAAAGGTCCTGAGGCAGGACACTGCAGGAGTGTCTGGAAGGAGTGTAGCGGGAGCAGAGAAACAGTGTGGGAGAGGGAGGTCAGGGAAGTCAGGGGCTGAGTGGTGGCTGGGCTTAGCGGCCATGGTAAGGACCTGGGCTTTGCTCACATGACTTGGAACATCATGATGTGTCTGGAGCAGAGGAGTGGTGCACTCTGTCTTTTTTAAACTCTTTCTTTCTTTCTTTCTTTCTTCCTTTGGCTGCATCGGGTCCTTGGCTGCAGCATGTGGGCTCTCTCTCGTGGTGCACAGACTTTCTAGTTGCTGCTCAGTAGTTGCTGTGCATGGGTTCAGTTCCTCTGCAGCACGTGGGATCTCAGCTCCCCCTCCAGGGCTGGAAACCACATCCTCTGCATTGCGAGGCAGATTCCTAACCACTGGACCACCAGGGAGGTCCCCACGCTCTGTCTTTTGCTTCACAGAATCACTGTGGCTTCTCTCTTGGGGATAATATTAAGTGGGGACACCAGAGAAATCCATTGAGAAGTTATACTAACAATCCGACCCAGAGACGATGACGTGTGTGCATGCTCAGTCATTCAATCGTGTCTGACTCTTTGTGAATCTGTAGACCATAGCCCACCAGGGTCCTCTGTCCATGGGATTTTCCAGGCAAGAATACTAGAGTGGGTTGCCATGCCCTCCTCCAGGGCATCTTCCAGATCTAGGGATCGAACGTGCATCTCCTGCATTGCAGACAGATTCTTTACCACTGAGCCACCAGGGAAGCCCAGAGATGATGATAACTTGAACCAAAATGGTAGTAGTGTAAGTGGTAACAAGTGCTCATATTCAGAATATACATCAGGGTAGAGATGACATGATTTCCTGATGCATCAGATGTAGGTGTGAGAGAGAAAAAGTGTTCAGTTGGTCTAAGCAAATGGAAGGATGGAGGTGCCATCAACTGAGATGAGGAAGACCAGAACAGGAATAGGTTTAGAGGCTCTACTGAGACCTGGTTAGTCAAGATGGCCATCCAGCATACAAGTGGGGATGTTGAAAGTCAAGGTGGATATATCTCATTTCATCTTCAAAGCAATGTGTGGTATAGACTGTGTTATAAATGAGGAATTTCAATCAGTGCTTTGAAGTTCTATCTTAAATGGCACATCCTCAGGGTTGGCATCTTGTGTAAATGATGGAGTCAGGATTTGACTCCTACCCAACTGACTGCAGACCCCATGCTTTCTCTTCTCTATTCTGCTCCTGGAATCTCTGTGGACAAGTGGAAGGCACACCCTCTTCTAGACAAGCCCTCCAAGGTGTGGAATGTTTATGCCATCCAGAACTGCTCTATGACTTCTACAGAGAATCTCTCATTTAATCCTTACAACAGCCTTCAGCTCCCATTATTATCCTCATTTTACAGCTGTGGAATCTGAGGCACCAAGAGCCTCAGAGTCAGTAAATGGTGGATCTAGGAGGTGATCCAGAGATCAAGCCCTTCAACACTATGTCATGTGTCAAAATCAAGTGTTTCTTGAATCAAAGAGTAGCATGTAATTGACTGTGAAGTATCAAAGACAGTGTTATCTTTGAATCAACAGACAGTTGTAGAATGAAAAAGCCTTTGTCCTGACAACTGGAACCTATAAAGTCTTTTATTTAACAGCGTTTATTGATCAACTACTATGAGCCAGGCACTGGATAGACCCAGAAGCCCTCGAGGTGACCGAGTCATGAAGAAGCTCAAGGTCTGGCGCAACAGCCAGGGGCATTAAGTGCTGTAATCAGGGTATATAAAGTACTGTTGGGTGATTACAGTCAACATTTCTCTTTTTTCTAGTCTCTCTTATTTGTGTGAAGCTGTATCAGGATAGCAATCAGTGAATTACATCTTTTGCATATTACCAAAAAAATGGTGTTATCTTGACCTAGTCCTCTGTAATTTTCTTATCAACTGGGGAATTTCACTTCCCTTTTGACATCACACTTTTCTCATGTGTATAGTAGCAGGGATTTGGAAGGCAGAATGTGGCTAATGGTAAATATGAACATAGGATAACATTCGGCAAGCATCACATTTTGCTTTCGTGATGGTTAAGTTAATGTTTATTTATTTATTTGGCTATGCCAGGTCTTAGTTGCAGCATGCAGGATCTTTGATCTTTGTTGCCAGATGTGGAATCCTGAGTTGCAGCAGCTGAGATCTAAGTCTCTGACCGGGGTTGGAGCCTGGGCTCCCTGCATTGAGAGCTCAGAGTCTTAGCCACTAGACTTACCCAGGCAAGTCCCCATTTTGATTCATTTTTATAGGCTTTGTTTTCAAAATAAATAAAAACTGCCACTTCCTCATCTTTGCCAGGGTTTGAAGCTGATTCATGTGTGCCTCATGTGAGAATGTCTCAGGTAGACATTTGTAAGGCACCTTGGCCTGTAGAGGCAGCCTCATACATGCTGTGTTTAATCCAGAAATGTTGATCCAGGGATGGGAAACTTTTTAATCAGCCTAGAGGTGGTTTTGCAACCAGTCTAGCGATCGTCTTTCTGATGCCTTTTTGTCTCTGCCTTTCCACAGCAAAGTCTGGACACCTACTGTTTCCTGGTTTTTGCGGCAGTCTGCTTCGCAGGTGCTCTCTATTTGTATTTTGTCCTGCCTGAGACTAAAAACAGAACGCATGCAGAAATCAGCCAGCATTTGCCAAAAGGAACAAGGCATACCCACCAGAGGGGAAAACTGACTCAGCAGTAACTGATGATAAGACGAACATACGGCCTGAACCAGACTCCTCTTCTGCGCTGGAGAACTGAGTCAAAAACAGCGTTGTCTGAATGGACAGGCTCACCATTTTAAAACCAGAGTCCCCTGAAAGTTTAGCCTGATGAAATATTTAAAAATAAGCCTTTGCTAATCCAACATTGCAACCCATTTGGGATTTCTTCACAGCTGAATCCCCCAAAGTCTTCTGGCAGTTGAATTGCCCTTTCAGTGGTCCCAGTATTCTTCTATAGAGATCCATGCCCTGCCTTCTTCACGACTTAGCCCATGGTTTTGAAATGAAATTGGGGACACAGCATCTGAATGTTTTCTCAAAGGTCAGTGATCTGGTCTGACAGAGGACTCAAAGGGCTTCCAGTCCCAGCTGTAACAGTAGTAGCCCTTGATCTTCCCTCAGCCTGGATCCTGAAGCTTTCAGGGACCCTTGGCTCTGATGCTGAAGCTAAAACTCCAATACTTTGGCCACCTTGTGTGAAGAGTTGACTCACTGGAAAAGACTTTGATGCTGGGAGGGATTGGGGACAGGAGGAGAAGGGGACGACAGAGGATGAGATGGCTGGATGGCATCACTGACTCAATGGACATGAGTTTGACTGAACTCCAGGAGTTGGTGATGGACAGGGAGGCCTGGCGTGCTGTGATGCATGGGGTTGCAAAGAGTCGGACATGACTTAGCAACTGAACTGAACTGAATTATGCCCTTTTCCAATCTTTGACTCTGCTTTGTGGATCTCAGACTGAGGAGAGGCTGCTCCCAACCCACCACCTTCCAGGTTTTATCTCTCCCAGGGCATCCTGGGGAGGGGGAGGGGCTTCCAAAACATCTTTTCTGAGTATCAGATGTGCTCACAGCAGGCAAAAAGGGGATCAATATAGAAGACTTGGAGAGGCAGATGTGAGAAGTAACTTCCAGAAGCTGAGAGAAGCAGGACCACAAATGGACCTCCATTCAATTGAGAAGGACAATGTTAAGAATGATTCTCATCTCAGGATTTCAAGATTACTGACTTTTACTTTCACACATGTAACACCCTTTAGTCTATTTCTGGTCCGTAGTGCACACCAGAAGAATTGCTTTTATTGGAGGAAGGAGCACATGAAACAGTGCAGATGTAGTTACAGGAGCACTGACCTCCCACCCAGATCATGATGTTGAAGGTTACACCCTAAGGATACACAGCAGTGAGCAGTATGAGTCCCGAGTCTAGACTTCATGGAACAGAGTTGCTGTAACAGCCCTGAACTGTCTAGCAATAACCTTTGCATGTGAGAGTCAAAATTTCTCTCTCGCTTAAACTACACTTATTTGGGGGTTTCTCTTCCTCATGTCTAAACCCAAATTCAATTCATCTGGGACATGACAGGAAAGAGCCCAAGGCAAATGAGAATATATGAAGCAAGCTCAATAATTTATAGACCGTCAGCAATATGTTTCTCCAGGGCACAGGTGCCTCTGTGTTAAGGGAGCATGGATTCATATTCATGTTGTGTAGTTACTGCAGCTTTGAGGTAGTCTGGGAGCTGTCTGTGGTGCTGATCTGGGATTTCTGCCTAACGATCTAATTTTTCTTCTTTATAAGCTTGCGAAATACTTTCACGTTGTTGCTTACAATGCTGGAGATAACCTATGAGTACATATTATTTGATTCATTTAATTTGATCCAAACCCTTGGAGTTCTTCCAACTCTAAACCCAGCCAAGTTGAGTGCCCCTATCACTGTACCAGGGACCTCAGGAATTTGGCCCCAGCCCCTTGTCTCCAGAACAATGACTTTAATATGTATCCCTCATCCCTTCCACTGTGACCACCTGACATCTACTTGTCTGTGGTGGGTTGTTGAATTATCAACCCAGTGAATCAGACCTCCCAGTATGCATGCTCTCGTATAATTCCCTACTGTACTGAGCCTGGATTTGGCCGTGCACTGAGATATCAGAAAATGTGACACAAGCAGCTTAATAAGCACCTGTACTCCAGGGCTTTCCCTTATCATGTGCTAATATCATCATTTGTGGAAGCCTAATCTAGCCTCCTTGAGGATGCAGTTCAGTACAGTCATTCAGTCATGTCCAACTCTTTGTGACCCCATGAACTGCAGCACACCAGGCCTCCCTGTCCATCACCAACTCCCAGAGTTTATTCAAACTCATGTCCATTGAGTCAGTGATACCATCCAACCATCTCATCCTCTGTTGTCCCCTTCTCCTCCCACCTTCAATCTTTCCCAGCATCAGGGTCTTTTCACATGAGTCAGTTCTTCACATCAGGTGACCAAAGTATTGGAGTTTCAGCTTCAGTATCAGTCCTTCCAATGAACACTCAAGACTGATCTCTTTTAGGATGGACTGGTTGGATCTCTGTGCAGTCCAAGGGAATCTCAAAAGTCTTCTCCAGCACCACAGTTCAAAAGCATCAATTCTTCTGTGCTCAGCTTTCTTTATAGTCCAACTCTCACATCCATGCATGACCACTGGAAAAACCATAGCCTTGACTAGATGGACCTTTGTTGACAAACTAACGTCTCTGCTTTTTAATATGCTGCCTAGGTTGGTCATAACTTTCCTTCCAAGGAGTAAGCATCTTTTCATTTCATGGCTGCATGCACCATCTGCAGTGATTTTGGAGTCCCTCCCCCAAAATAAAGTCAGCCACTGTTTCCACTGTTTCCCCATCTATTTGCCATGAAGTGATGGGACCGGATGCCATGATCTTCGTTTTCTGAATGTTGAGCTTTAAGCCAGCTTTTCCACTCTCCTCTTTCACTTTCCTCAAGAGGCGCTTTAGTTCTTCACTTTCTGGCATAAGGGTGGTGTCATGTGCATATCTGAGGTTATTGATATTTCTCCCAGCAATCTCAATTCCACCTTGTGATTCATCCAGCCCAGCATTTCTCATGATGAATCTCTGCATTAGAATTGTGGTGATCTTTTTTTTAACTTGAGTGTCTCCCCTCCTAAACTCTGGAAGCCTACAAGAAAATAGCTGACTCACCTCAGGATCCCGTCTTCTTGGTAACTGCTCATTGCATACTGACTGAATGAATAGATGCCGTGACATAGTTGTGAAGAAGATGTGATGGGAGCCCTGAGGACAGAATTACTGTAGCTTAGGGTGATTAGGACAGATTCTTTTGAATGAAAGCATGTGAGCTGCATGTCAGATGAAGAGTAGGCTTTCATCAGAGAAGACGGGAAGAAGTTGTTTGAAACGAAAGGGCCAGTGGCATGGGAGTAAACTAGTAAATGGCATATTCAGGGAACAGCAAACTATTGGAGTGACCAAACAAGGGGGACGTGAGGAAAAGAGCAGGAGATGAGGCTGGTCACTAGTTTTGATCTAGACTGAAAAATCATGACTGTGGCACCAGCTCCACCTCCTAAATGTGCCTGAGACCAAGCCCTCCCCAACAGCTTCCATCTGTGGCTGTTAGACTTTGGTCTATGCAGGAAACACTCTATTCTGATACTACTTCTCAACTGAATAAATGATGGAACTTGGGTTGGTCAGATGGTTGTTATCAGACTTCTCGTTTTTCTTCCACTGGACTTTCATTAGCTGGTTGTGCGCCCCTAAGGAGGGAGGTCATGTTGAGTGACAGGACTCAGCAGCTGCTCACAGTTTCAAACATTTGCTGTAATTTACACAAAGAT
This sequence comes from Madoqua kirkii, assembly GCA_006408675.1. Classification (NCBI taxonomy): domain Eukaryota; kingdom Metazoa; phylum Chordata; class Mammalia; order Artiodactyla; family Bovidae; genus Madoqua; species Madoqua kirkii. Next base: position 3,567 of record SJYC01064266.1, on the reverse strand, counting down.
GTGGATGTAATTATCTTGATCAGAATGACTTCCCCTGGCAAACTTGTACAGTAAGTCAAGTAAATTTCCTCTCATTAAATCACAGCATTTGGGGACTGCAGTTTGTCTCAGCCAAGAACTAGAGCTTGGAAGTAATAAAGGCAAAGGAAAGAAAAAAAAACTTGGGTTCTCAGCAGGGAGTGTGGGTGGTGAAAAGACAGAGGCCATATTTCAGAAGTGTGTTGGAAGCCCAGACCTGCAGGAATTCCAGGACTGTATGCCTCTTGAATTTAGAGCAGACACATCTCTGCTATCCACTACCCTTCTGTTTACCAAACTGAGAATGTTGCATTCCGATTAAGATTTAGAAGTTAAAAAGAACAGCTGCCTGGAAGTATTTTCAGTGATGGGATCAGATCCTTCAGAAATGGGCTTGTGGTTTCATCCCATGAGCAAAAATAAAAATAAATGCTTTTATGCTGGAACGATGGTAGATGTTTTCACACACATTATCCCCTTTGGTTCTCACAACAAAACTGTGAGGTAGGTTGTGCCTGTGCTTATAATGCCCATCTCTTTACCTTCTTGTAATTTAACCCAGTTCTAACTAAATAGCCTGAAGTGGACACTGGGGACACCCAGTGTGTCATAAAGAAGAAGAATGTTTCACTTCAGTCATGTCCAACTCTTTGTGACCCTATGGACTGCAGCCCACCAGGCTCCTGTGTCCATGGGATTCTCCAGGTAAGAACACTGGAGTGGGTTGCCATGCCCTGCTCCGGGGGGTCTCCCCAACCCAGGGACTGAACCCACGTCACTCACATCTCCTGCAGACAAGAGATGTTCTTTACCACTAGCACCACCTGCTAAATCCCTAGCAGTAACCACGGTCCCCTGTGCCATAATGAGCAATAAACAGAGAGCTGGTGAATGAGAAGACTGTGAATGAGGTTTATTTAATCTAGGGACTTTGACTGACATACTTAGAAGCTACCAGAAGTCACTAGGACAGTAAAATTTGGCTGAAACCTGGAAGCCCTGGCGGCTCAGAGGTAAAAAATCCACCTGCCAATGCAGGAGGATGCAGTTTGATCCCTGGGTCTGGAAGATCCCGTGAAGGAGGAAATGATGACCCACTCCAGGATTCTTGCCTGGAGAATCCCATGGACAGAGGAGCCTGGCAGGCTACAGTCCATGCAGTCACAAAGAGTCAGATATGACTTAGTGACTAAAACAACAACAGCAAGCAAACCACACACCCAGCCAATGAATGTGTATCAATTAGGGCTCCTTAATTTGCAGGTGACAGAATCCTAGCTCATACTAACTTAAAAACTGAAGCACAAAGTTTTTCTTTTGCTCAACAGGGAAGCTAGTAAAGCAGCCAACTTGAGTCTTGCCTGGATTCAGGGACTCAAATAATACCATTCATGGTTCCAGCCCTGTCATCTCTCCACTCTACTGGTCTCTGCTTCTGAGTTTCTTGGTACAGCAGCCTCCTGTAGCCCCAGCCTTGCACCTTCTCAGCCTGGTCGCCAACGGGAGGAAAAAAATCATATTTCTAGTGCTATGGAACAAAACACCACAAAAATTGGTGACCTAAAGGAACAGACATTTTTCTGCTCACGGTTGTGTGGGTCAGCAGGTTAGGTAAGGATCAGCTGGGTAGTTCTTTGAATCCATGTGGCATGTTCTGGAGCTGACCAGGCATTTGTAGTTAGAGGGTGTCAGCAGGAGGCTGGTTGGTCTGAGATGGTCTGATTCATGTGTCAGGGGCCTCGACTGAGATAGCTAGAATAGCTGGGATGTCTGGGCTTCTCTCTCCATCATCTCTGTCTGCATCAAGTGTTTTAATCTCAAAGCAGCTGCAGCCTGTCTTGCTCACAAGGCAACAGAATTCCAAGAGTGAGAATAGAATCTGCAAAGCCTCTAGAGGCTGAGGTTTAGAACCCAAAAAGCATCTCTGACTGATCAAAGCAACTCATGGGACCAGCCCAAATTCAAGGGGAGGGGAACTAGACTCCATCTTTTCATGGGAGGTGACTAAAGTCACGTTGCAAAGGGGCACAGGGGATGGGAGGCCACAATAGTGGCCAGCTTTGCTAATAGTCTACCATTCACCAGTGTCCAGATAGCAAACAAACAGATTTTGATTGCACTACTCAGCTACTCAGCTCACATTCATGTCCCTAGTCAACCACTGTGGCCACGGATGATGAGTCGCTCAGATGCTCAACTCAGAAGCAGCAGGCAGGGGGTAGTGCAATCTAACTGACAACTTTCTCAGAGCTGCCTAGAATCGAGGAGGGAGACACCAGCAAACCAGAAGATGGAAAAGTTTAAAAGATAAAACTAAAACTCGGAAAGTCCAAGGCGAGCTCCGTCGCTTATAAGGTGATGATGATCAGCTGGGAAAGCCTGAAAATGAAACTTGAATCATCACAGGGCAGAGACCATCAGTCTCCTCAAAGATAAGCATGCCCTGACTTATAGACCCAGCCAGTCCAGTCCTCCTGATTTTGGAAATGAATGCATAATTCTCAAAGCCAGATGCCAGAAATAACAAATATTTAGACCAATTGACCTGCGCCCCCTTTTCTCATTCCATAATGCTCTGACAGGCTTCACGTAATAATTTGGTTTCCAGCAAAATGCTGAAACTAATTTGAACTCTGATTTTTCTCACTAATTCTGTTTTTCATAGCTCAAATTAGCAAGTCACCATTCCTGGCTTATATATCAGTCTCTTGTGAGAATATTAGGAATAAGTCATTCCTGGTCCAACTAAATCTCAAGTATGAGAAGATTTCCTCTTTAAGGCTGAGAGTCAGACCATGGTGAGGGTAAGGTTGTTGAGCCTTACCCTTCGAGGCATCTCCTTGAGGCCTCCTTGGAGATGCCTGAAGTCAAGCTGGATCTCCAGGTATCATTGTCCTGACTTTAGCCCAGAAGAAGCTAAGACTTGGAAAAGCAACTTGCCCAAGTTCACAAAACTGGCCCCCATTACCTATAAGATAGTGCCTAGCCACTTTTAATACACAGGGCCCTTACTCTGTCCAGGTGCTGGGGATAATGAGGGTATAGAAAACAATTTCTTACTATAATGAAACTGACATTCAAGTGGAAGGAGATATATGCCACAAAAACAAATCCAGTGGTGACAAGTGTAGCACAAACTCTTGGAATGTGGAGCCAGGAAGTGTTTGGGATGCGACTTTCAATCAGTGGCCAGAGAATAACATGAGAATAACATCAGTATACTAACACAGACATATGGAATTTAGAAAAATGGTAACGATAACCTTACATGCAACACAGCAAAAGAGACACAGATGCATAGAACAGTCTTTTGGACTCTGTAGGAGAAGGCAAGGGTGGGATGATTTGAGAGACTAGCATTGAAACATATATATTATCATATGTGAAACAGATCGCCAGTCCAGCTTCGATGCATGAGGCAGGGTGCTCAGGGCTGGTGCACTGGGATGACCCTGAGGGATGGGATGAGGAGGGAGGTGGGAGGGGGCTTCAGGAGGAGAAACACATGTACACCCATGGCTGATTCATGTCAATATATAGCAAAAACCA